>JAPCYS010001561.1:0-41410 GCA_028641055.1 Alopecurus myosuroides
TTTATTAGACACAGAATAATCCTTCTTTTTCCTAACTTTCTTAACTTTCTCACAATCAACCACTAAATTAATTGGAGAAAAAGAAATAGGAAAACACTCATCATCCACTAAATCTTCAGTTAGACTAGCAATCTTATTAAGAATTAAACTACGAGGCTGGGGATCATGATTGTCATCCAAATTGTTCTGGAGCCTAGACAAAGTCCTATTCAAATCTCCGTCTTTAATCAACTTAGCAGACTCCAACTTAGAAGCACTAGAAGAACCCAAAGAAACTCCTAGACTAGCAGCTCTATCAATTATATCGGAATCAGAAAAAGACAGAATCGAAAAAATCTTATTAGATTTCGAAGACGTCATACCTGTCCCCGAGTCCCTCTTGGCTGCGAGTAACATCGCCCTCTCCAATTGCGTGTCATCCGCATTGTGTTGGGCTCGTATACGTCCACTCGACCTCACAGCCGAAGTAGCAGGGTCGAGAATGCCACCAAAATCCTCGATCCATCAAAATTCGGGCTACTAAAACCAGATAAAGGGAAAGATGGCATAGGAGTTCTTGGACTGTTGGTTTCGGCCAGAGGGGGAGCCAAAGGTGACACAAGTAGCGGAGAACTAATCCCAGCTTCAAAACTTGTAACACCTGAAACTACCGAAAGACATTCATCAGGTTTGGACACAGTAATAGGTGCCTGCACAGTACTAACATTCGTATTTAAAAGTTCATCTATAAGCAAGTTCCCTGGTAAATAAATCTCAGGAGCCGATTGTGAAACAGTAGAAGTCAACATACCTTCGTAATCAGGCACTAAGCAATTTTCATACGAAGGAACAGAAGAAAAACCAGCCACTGCCGAGCAAGATAAAGATTCCACAAACGAAAATCCTGGAGCCCCATCCATAGTCTCCTGATCACCCACAGACATAGAACCAGAAGAAAGACCTGCCCCTGCCACGAAGGCATGCTGGGCAGCGCTAACCGCAGAAGAAAATCGAGCTGAAAAACCTCCAGTTCTCTCTGCCGCGGGCTCGGAAAACGACTTAAATGCTGTCGTGGCTGCCGTGGCCTCTGCCGCAGCCAAAACCCCTGCCGTGGCCTTCCCTTTGTCTGCCGCGTCCAGTTTTGCTGCCCTGGGATCCGAAACAGCAGAAAATGGTGCCGTGGCAGCCGAGTGCAACACAACTTCAACCTCCTTCGAAGCTTGAGGTTGAACATTGTCCCCATTATCAGCAGGCACAGTTTGATCCACGAAAGCATCATTAAGAGATTTTTTTCTCACAAATAAATCCGCGATTTCCTTCCTAGCATGATCAAATGACTGCCGTACCAACGGCGAGAAAACCAGCCCCATCTGAACAGTTGATGTCATAGGTCCCTTACCACTGCCATTATTCACCTCTGTAGATAACAGTGGGTTTCGGATCAGCAGCAGATTCTGAAGTTCTTCCAGTGAGTTCATTCACTTTGTCCTGGAAGTCATCCCCCAGTCCATCGGAGTCATCGTCACTCTCATCATCCCCCTCTTCCCCCTCCATGTCCACATCATTAATCGGTGTTGGTGCATTCTCCTCCACCTCAAACGATAGTCTATAGAATCCATCTTTAATAAACATCTGGAAACGCCTAGGAATCTTGCGGTGATTTATACAACCAATACGGATACGAAGAATTCCATTCTTTCTAGTAAACGGCATATCTATCTCCTTAGTCATGCCAAACATGTCCCCAACTGACCATAAAGCAATGTAATCACCAATATGCGGGCTCGGAATTCCACCCACACGCAGCCACACCTCAGGAAGAGCCTCTGCAGGTTCAGGCTCCTTATTCCAATTATCAACAGTAATCTCACAAGCACTATTTGGCACAATACACCTCCCAAAAACCTTTAATCTCTCCAATTCAGTACTATTAGGGAATTCCACTTGGAAGATATTATGCCCCATACGGATAACATTCCAAATAAAATTCTCTGTCGGAACCTACCTCTGTAGCTGTCTAATGATCCCTGGGATAGTCAATTCACCTCCCGAAACAACAATCGACGCTAAACGATGGTTCTCCAATTTTGGCTTATAGGTTTCTGTACAAGGAAATTTAAAAAGAATTAGATCCTCATGACCATACCCATAGACTTGAATCTTTGGCTTTGGGGCCGTCAACAAATGACACCTCCTATCCCCGTGATCAGGACCCTCACATATCACAAATAGCCACCGTACATGCTCTAGATCGGTGCCCAGCTAGACCACATCTATAACACTTTTTTGCTCTCCTCGGGGCTGTATTTGCCACTGCATTTGCCAGGGTACTAGCTGAGACACGCTCCTGCCTCACTACAGCAGTAAGCGGAGGAGGTTCAGAAACCACTGCCGAAGCCACCGTTGGCCCATTAGAAACCACGGGCGAGTTAGCAGCCAAAGCAGCATTCGATGTTACTGGAACAGCACCTGTGGACTGAGGCAGACCAACACCTGAAACACCAACCGTGGCCTGCTGCAGCACTCCATCTCCCTGTACCGGAGCAACAGGTAGAGGCTGAGGCACGACAGCATTAGTTTGAGGAAATCCGCCAGCTCTACCCGAAGCACGAACATCACCATAGCGCCACGGACGCCTCTATTATCATATGTATTATACCTCTGCACTTGGTTCTGAAAATTGCCTTGGTTCTGATTGAAAACACCCACAGAATTCCGACCCGCCACAAAAGCGCTCGGATCACCACGACCCCGTCCCTCAAATGGACGACGACCACGGCCCCCTCCAGCATAGAAACCACCACGAGCTCGGTTAGGGAATCCATTGCCTGCATTGAAGGGCCCCCTGATTGAATGATCCAGCCGCTGTACCACTAGGACCTCCTTCTTCAAAATTGGAGAAACCACCATTGAAACCCGAGTTGGAGTTCTCCTGATTATACCTCCCTTGATTGTTCCATTGGTTGTAGCCTCCCTGGTAGTTGCCGTTCCCACGTCCATCTCCCCGATACGACATGGGCGATGGCGGCTGCTGAATCGCACGCGACCAGAAACCGTGGAGAATACGACGTAACCCTACCCCTGCAGGCTGTATATGGGAGTCAGGATTCACTCCGCGATAGTTCAGATCATGGCCCACAAAAGGCCTAATCTCCTCGGTAAACTTAGCCCGCCGAAGGCCCAGACATGCAGGTAACGGAAATTTTGAAACCGCGCCCATCTCGGATCTCCGACGAGAAGCAGATGTCAGCGCTGCCGGAGACTTTCGCCGGCTCACCAATGTCCAATTACTCTCGACGAACACCTCTTCCACGAAGGAAGATGGAGGTATTACAGGGATTTTTGGAACCCGGAACTTCTTTGGAGTAGGAGTGGAACCAGACAATAGCAGATCCTTCCGCGCCGTCAACATCGAGCTCCGTTTTGCAGTTTTCCGTGTCTTCCTCGCGTCCTTTGGTAGATCACGCGCCGGATCATCCTCCGGAGTCCTGCACTCCAACAAATATCGAGAACCAAACGAATTAGGATTACCTTTGCTTGATTCCTTCTCCCCATCCGAGTTATCCGATGTGAGGCACCAGAACCGGCCACCGAGTGGCGCCGTCGGACACACCGGTGATGGGACAGACGCCCCCGTGCTCGCCACCACATCGTTGGGCGCGATCACCGCGGCATCCGTGGGCGCGCGCACCAGCCCTGCTTCCGTGGGCACGGTCACCGCGGCATCCGTGGACGCGATCGCCCCAGCGGTCGCCACAACGGTCGTAGACTGGCTTAGTAGTTGTGTCGCCACAGCGGTCGTCACTAATATATTCATGCTCACAGACTTACGGCACTACTGGTTCATTCCAGGTGCGGTTAGGTCCAGTGGATACATGCTGATACTACTATACGATACCAAAAAAATAAGTGGCACAGGTAAAAAAAAAATGGCATATCTGGGTAGACAAAGTACGTATTCGATCCACCAAGTAACAAAAAAATAGTCTGCAGCTGGTTACGTACTAATTAATTTTACGACAAATAAAAACATTGTTGGATGAAGCGTACATCACAAGAAGATACAGAAAGTAGTAATGTTCACCGAATACGCAAAATAATTAAAGGAACTACGGATTTTAATCCATTCTTCTCTTTCTAGGATCTTCTTGACGGTCTTTGTCTTTGATCTTGTCGGTGTCCTTGTTGGAGGTGTAGTGAACGTTAACTGGGATCCTCCATCTCCATCTTTCAATATTAATGTATGCTCCTTATCTAAAAATATTTGAGAATGTTGAATGAATAAAATCCCTTCTTTCCCTCTCCAAAAACAGCATCAGCCCTGAGTCGTTGATGAGGACGAGCGGTAACCGTCCGATATCTGTACGGTTCGCACCTTGATGTCCAGAACAGGCACGAGCCTCACAATCGCCGCCTCCTATCGCGTCTATGCTCCCTTGCGCCGCCATCCACCGCTGCCGCTTAAAGCACCCACAGCGCGGCCATTATGCGCCGATGCTAGGGTAAAAAACCTGCCCGTTACAAACTAATCCCAGCCGATTCACGGAAACCAGCTAGCTTCGCTGCCAAAAGATGCGCCTCACGCTTACCTTCTTTTTCTTGCATGCAACGAATCTAGCTGCAGCAGCCGTCCGTAATCGCTAAAAAAACTTGTTTAGCGCCTCAATTAGTTGTCCCCGTTGAAACGAATGGCTCTATGATATGTATACTAGTCGAATGCCCGTGCGTTGCTACGCACAATTGAGATTTTTTTCCGCTCCCCGTGTAAACACATACAATCTTTCAATTTCTGACGCTTGTCATTTTTCAGCAGCCACCCGGTTTCACCTCTTTCTCACCAACTCAAAAATAACCGTAGTCGTACCCACAACTTTTAATATTTCTAGACTATTGTGTAATAATGTATCAAACCTGCATGGTTCATGTAGTTGGATTAGTCCACCTCTGTTTTCCACATGTCAGGCGTGTGAACTGGAGGATTTGTAGATATATAGAACAAAACAAACGGTGTCGCCATCATACAGCCCGACCGTGGCTCATGAGTGCATATATGCATATCAAAAGCAGGGTCGGACGTATGATGGCGAATCCGGATGATTTGTAGTCGGTCGATAAACTGAATGATGTATCAAACCTTTTGTCAAACCTTGAATGAGGGGATGTAGAACAAAACAATCGGTATTGCTAGCATACAGCGCTGCCGTGGCTCCTGGAGTGCACATATGCATATCAAATGCACGGTAGAACGTATGCTGGCGAATCCGAATGATTTGTGTTCGGTGGATGAACTGAATGATGTATGAAGGGACTCCGAGAGGTGGGTTATATATAGTGTCCTCTGGCTCACAAAGTGTTGTGCTAGAGTTTTGATCCAACGGTTAAGAAGCGCTCAAAAGAAACACCCCTAATCCAACGGCTAACAAACGCTCGAAACAAACACACCGTACCCCTGATCGAACGGCTGACAAGAGTTCGAAAGAAACACACCTCTGATCCAACGACTCAGAAGCGCTTGAAAGAAGCACACGATCCGTGTGATTCTTTGTGATTGGTCCCAACAAAACCGTAACCCTTTAGTCCCGGTTGGTAAAACGGGCCGAGACTAAAGGGGTCTATTTCTACTATACCCACTCTCCCATGGCTTCTACTATACCCACTCTAACCTCACTGGGGTCGTGATCCTCCGAGGGAGTCCAGAGCACCGTCCGACGATAGTGACGACGACGGCGGCGACTACGACGACTACGAGTCGGAGTATTATAGGCCTAGGCACGAGTATGACTAGTAGATCAGATGCACTCTTGAAATTATGTACTGCCTTGTTTATTTAGATCTATGCTCTCCATTTCTGTTTAGATCCAATCTTGCCATTATGTACCGTACCTTGTTTATCTATCGAAATATACCCCCCTCCCTAACGTCAGTCGTTGGATGAGGGGTGTGTTTTTCTTTATGGCGTCTGAATCCCACACCAATCAGGAAGAATCACACGGAAAACAGAAAACAGACGCGCTAGCGCGCCGCAGTTTCCCAGAATACAACAAATTCTTTTATTAAAAACAGAAAACAGACGAACACTACTCCTCGTTGTCGTCGGGGAACTCGTCGGTGACCTCCTCCTGATCGTCGTCGGCGGCAAACTCGTCGGTGACCTCCTCGTCGTCGTTGGAGGTGCATGATGGTATGTCTGAGATAGGCCCCCACCTCGGATCGTCGGAGGCCCAGACTTTGCCGGCGTGGTCGGCCCGATGGAGCTCTTGCAGCGCCTTCGTCATCGCCTCCCGAGCAGCATCTAACGCGAGGTGGCGTTCGAGGCGCCCCTACGCCAGCTCAGTCGCGTGGGTCTGCCAAAGCTCCTCGTCGGCGCTCTCATCCCTCGGATTGTTCCGGTAATACTCGCGGATCACACGGTCGTCCCTGGCATCGACTAGGCCCTAAAACGTGCGGTGCCTGAGGTGGCGGTGGTCGGCGGCAGTGATGATCTGCGGCATCGGCGCCCTGGCCTCCGCTTCCCAGAGGGTGTGGCAGTCGTTGAAGTTCATCAGCGACCGGGAGCGGTTGAGCGTCAGGCCGCCGCGTCCCAGGCACAGGGCAGCCTCCGCTGCCGTCGCAAAGGAGCCGAGGGGGATGCGGTCGTCCCCGCAGCGGATATGCGCGGTGAATATTCCGTTCTGCCGTGCTCGGACGCCGCGGAAGCCGGTGGTGTTGTTCCTCCTCAGAGACATGGTGGTTGCGCGATGGTGCGTGGAAAGGAGAAGACACTCGAGGCGCGGCAGTTTATACAGCACGCTCGTGGCCACGCGTCACAACTCCCGCGCCACGTGTCACAACTCCCATGCCACGCGTCCAATGTGCAGGACTCCCGCGCCACGAGGAACAACTCCCGCGCCTCAGTTTTCATAATTATTTTTTTAAACAGATTTTGTATTTGGAATCTTCACGCAATTTCAAACACTTTTCATATTGAATGTTTCTTCAAATTCAAAACCATTCATAAACTAGGTTTTTAAAAATTGTTTGAAATTTCAAAAATTGTTACTAGTTTAAATAGTTGGAATAATTAATTTTTTAAACAGAAAATGTGTTTGAAATCTTTGTCCAATTTTAAACACATTTCATATTGAAACTTTATCCTAATTTGAAATCATTTGAAATGTAACTGAAAAAACATTTTGAAAATGTATTTAAAAGGGGCAGGGGATAAAATGTCGGCAGGAAGCCAAAAAACGAAATTTTGGATCTTTTGCCCCGGTTCGTGTTACCAACCGGGGCAAAAAGGGGGGAGGTGGGCGGGCAAGCGAGGGCCCACACACCCCCCTTTTGTCCCGGTTGGTAATACCAACCGGGGCAAATGTGACGCCCCAGAGACCGGGCACTATGCAGATTTCAGCATTCCCGCCAAATCTGCATAATAACCGATTCCAGGTTGCCATTTATGATAACATTACAATAGTTCACGAATAATCCACAATTACAACAGCATCAGAAAGATACAAGATGACTCAACGAGCCAGGGATACAACTGATACAATACAAAGATCCAAATAACAGCGGAAGAAACAAACGTCCGTCTACGGACAAGATCCAAATTGGACTAAGAGTCCTGAAGATAACCGAAGGCGCCCAATCCCTGCCCAGGCCAAGCCGGAGGGATTCCCAAGCTAACGTCGTCAGACTTCAAACCTGTTGACTGCAAGTTGGAATTTGCAGACACGAAAGAGATTCGTGGGTCAGTACGGTTAAGTACTGGCAAGGGGGATAAAGCCCATACTCACAAGTTACCGGCGTAGCCAGTCATCACAAGATACAAATACTTTAGGATCAACGGAAAGGAAGGGGTTATTGCAAATAAGCGACAGCAGGCTGCACTAACCAACTACAGAGATTCTACTACCTCCAACTATCAGAAAGGGGGTAAGATCGAGTGATAGTAACCAACTGAAAGGTAGCTTCAAACAAACCCATCCTGGATCTCGCCCCTTATCCGAAGAAGCGATCCGAGGATAACTCACACCGTGGTATTAAAGATGAGTCAAGTTATTGTGTGAATAACCTATTACTAGTCAAATTATTAATCATTGGGTGAAACATGATTGAGCATTAGGTTGAAGTTGTCCTGAGTACTTGTTAGCCAGTACTTTCACCAAGTAATCCATAACCGCGGAAAACACGGCTTCTCGAGAAGATTTACCCTGCAGGGGTGCACCATAGTAACCACACTCATGAATATCCCGCCAGATGGAATGCCTCCCACCAAGCGGGGCACTCAACACAATCCAACCCTTCTTCGCATCAAGCCCAAAGAACCTTGGGCGCACGGCTAATCGAGCCCAGAAAATGGACCCTCATAGCACTCTAAGAACGTGTCCCCCTATATGCCGACTACGAAAGTTCCACCCGGTACCAAGGGCTCGCAAAATCATGCATGCAGCAAATGGAAAACCCGAACTAAATGAGGCGATTTGGACGAGATGCGAATCGGGTCAAACTGAGGGGGAGCCCATACTCCCCAAATGCGGGTAGTGCGCTCATCATGGATCAGTAGACAAGACCCTTTTCCTATTAGGGTCGACACTAGCAGGCCTCAAAACCACAAAGGGCCTCCTGCCGGTGCCTTATCATCAAATTATTATTATTACCATTAGCAATTAACAGGTTTGATTGATTAACATCGAGCCCCCAGAACATAAGGAAGTAATAACAGGAAGTAACGGGTAACAGACTCGAGCAAACAACCCTAAGCAAGATAGTAAGACACAGGCTCAAGCAAAGGTTATAGGAGGGGAGGTGAGGCAATATCAGGGGTTGAAGGATTCATGTGATAGGTTCGTAACAGAAACAACTACTACTAAGGCTAGCAGAAAAGAATCAACGGAAAGAATCGGTAACAAGTGATGAAAGGCAGCCATATGGCATCAAGTGAGTATACTTGCCTGAGATCCCGCAAGGTAGCCGAACTTGTCGTTGCTCACATCATCTCAACGTCCTATCCGGGAAGAAGCAACGAACCTCGAACAATCACCGGATGCAACAATTACTACTACGGCAAAAGATCCAGCATGAACAAGGTATGGATGCATGACAATTTTAATAGATGCACCAAAGTAAACTAGTGGATAGGATACACAAGTTTAAATGGATTCCATATGCAAAGATTGCATATGGCAACCCCATGCCTTAGTTGAATTAAGTGTTCTAACACTAGCATCAGGTGTAAGTGAGTTAGAATGATGCATGCATGATGAAGAACAAGGAGATAACAACATTAAATGCAATTGGAAGGATGGTTAACAAGTTTAGAAAACATTTATCAAGTTGGGAAAATATTGTTACTTAATGGGGTTAAACAAGTAGGGGTTGTTATCAGCAAGTTAAAGTGTGCAAAACAAATAACAAAGTTGATATTTGAAAAGGTTAGCAAATTTTAGTTGGATTGCATGTTTCACAATTTGAAATTGGACTTTGGATTATTTAATTATGAATTAAACAATATTAAACAATTTTTAATTGAATTAAACAAGATTTAAATGGTTTAGGCAATTTTAATTATTCAAAACAGAAAACAAAAATTATATTTGAAAAGGTGAGATGAAATGGTATGGAAAACATATTTTATTTGCATTATTTGGAATAACAATGAATTATTTATGAATTATTACAAATTGCATTTGAATTAGTCAAATTTGAATTTTAAATGCATTTTGAAAACTCAAAACAGAATACAAATTGATTATTTGGAAAGGTTAGGAAATTTGGAACAGAAAACATATAAAGTTTTTATTTATTGGATGCATAGATTAATAGTTATTGAATTTCAAAGTTTATAGTTTAATCTGCCAATTAAAAAAGAATTGGAAAATTAGCAGATTCGATTTATTCATTTGTTACCGCACTGGTCTCATCCCACAGTCACTGCACGGCGGGGCCTAGCCAGCGTGGCGTGGATAGGAGGCGAGGTGGCGCAGCGGGTGGATGACAAGTGGGGCCCAGCGCGCGCAAGGAAATAAAAGGAAAAGGGGGTGGCGCCCTGGGATTCGATCCCAGGACCTGTCGAGCGAAAGCAAGGAACAGAACCGGTGTGATACTGCTGCTGTTGTGATGGTAGCCAGTCGAATGGGAATAAGAGGCGACACCGCGAAGAGTTTTTCTCTGAAACTATGAATCTGACGGACAGGGCACTGCCTCTGCGAACTGCAGGCATGCGAGGATAGCGCCGGCGACCAGAAACCATCGACGGCGAGGCGAGGTATGGGGCAAAACATTACAGAGCAAGGAGGGAGGGGTGGCCTAGCCGGAAAGGAGCGCGGCAGATATACTGAACATGTCAAACACCTAGCAGATGAACTCCTCCCGTCAGAAACAGAACGTCGGAGAGGCAACTGTCGCAGCGCCGGGGAGGGGCTCGTGCGATTCGAGGCAAACGGGCAGGTGGTCGTTGGGCTTGGCGGCGTGCGTGCGGTGCTTGGCATGGAAGCGATCGACACAGAGGAAGGAGAGGTGCCGATCGCACCTGCTGCTCTCGATCCGTTTCTGACGAACAGACAAAACCGGAACAGGGAAAATTGACGACGAACAGAGGAAGAGGGCGACGAATCGGGGCAGTACCTGGTGATGGAGCCTTCAGAGATCTTGGTGAGGGATGTGTGCTGGTTCCATTCCCGCAAGAAGCAAACCCTCGAGGTGACCAGAGCACCGGCGGCGAGGGGGAGCAGTGGTGGTCTCGGGTGGGGTTCTGCTGATGGATTCAGAGGATCAGAGAAAGGCCAGAGCAGAAAGGAGGGGGGGTGGCGGCGATGGAAGGGAAGAGGAGGGGGAAAACTAGGGTTAGGGCACGGCATAGGTACTTGTAGGGGCTCGGGAGCAGGTGAGGAAGGGGGGGTCCATGGTGGGGATGAAAGCGACGTCCCAGCCTCTCTGCTTCGTCCGTACGAGGAAGAAAGCCCTGGTGGGCTGGGCTAGGGAAGAGGGAAAAAAGGTATGGGCTTAGGTGGGGAAAGAAAAGAGATGGGCTAGAGAGAGAGAAAGAATTGGGCTGCCCTTGTGCTTTGCTTTATTTTTATTTTTCTATTAGTTGATTTTTTGTAAAGAATAAAAGAGGGCAATTGAGAAGGGTTAGGGTTTTTTTCTTTTAGGCCTTAGTTGTGAATTTTTCCAAAACAAATAATTAAAGCAAGAATTAATCATTGTTTCATAATTTTGCATATTTAATTTGGTTTAAAGGTGTTAGGTGAAATTCAAACAAGGTTTGATTTGGGAAATTTTGGAAATAGGCAAAGTTTTATTTAACAAATTCAAGCAATCACAAACATTATTGGATTTAATTTGTTTGCCAAATTTTTAATATTTAAACCCATATTGAAATATGATAAATAAGATTGATTTGATTTGGATTTTTGGAACTTGCCATTAGGGTTTTAATAAAGGGGAGAAATTTTATCAACAAGCAATTGGATTAAAACAAATTCAACTATTGCAAAACAAATAAGGGGTTTAGTTTGCAATTTTGAAATTGGAAATTTTTGAGCAAGGTTGAAAGTTTAAATTGTTTTGAAATTTTCAGTGGTGATGCAAACATGATGCAATGTAATGTGATGCATATGATGCAAGCAAACAAACAGGTAACACCCCAGGTGTTACAGCAAAATACCACCCTTTTGCCCCGGTTGGTGTTGCCAACCGGGGCAAAAGCCCTCCAACCGCCCGGGGCAAACCCTCAGAAGACGCAGAATTGTGCTAAGTCCCCGGTGCCGAATTCCTCACCGACGCCGTCAGACTGCCGGATTTCCGCACCGCCGGAAAACTCTCCACCGCGCCGCGCCGTTCGAATTCACCGTCGTGCGCGCCACCGCTCCCTCCCCCTTGCCCCCGAGCACACGCCCGCGCCCCCGAGCCTTCGCCCGCGCCTAGTACTCGCCGCCGTGCTGCTCGTCGTCTCCGTGCTGCTCGTCGTCGCCCTGCTCGACTCGCTCCCGCGCCCTCGAGGTGAGCTGCCGGCCCGGCCACTGGCCCTCACCGGCGTCGTTGTTACTCTATTTTTTTGTTTTAGTTAATTTTAGTATTAGTTTTACTCTTAATACTCTTTTAGTTTTTATTTATAATGTTTAGTTATATTATTTAGTTTTAGCATTTTTAGTTTAAGTATTAGTTTTAGTGTTAGCATTTTTAGTTTTAGTATTAGTTTTAGTGTTAGTATTTTTTGCTATTATTTTTCGTGTTTGCATTTTTTGTTTTAGTATTATTGTTAGTGTTAGTATTTTAGTGTTGGTTTTAGTGATAGTATTTTACTGTTAGTATTTTAGTATTAGTTTTAGTGTTAGTATTTTAGTATTAGTTTTAGTGTTAGTTTTAGTATTAGTTTTAGTGTTAGTCCCCGGAATTGCCGTCTAGAAGTTTAGGAACCGAGAGGGAACCGAGGGGAACTGAGAGGAACACTACGAGTAGGTAGGAGTATGACTAGCTAGCATATCAGATCCACTCTTTCGTAGTAAACTTGCAATTCAAACGGTGCATAACAGCATTAATTCCAGATTATCCATGTCATGTGTGAAAATGTTGCAGCTCTCTTCCTCTTCTTCTTCATTGGATGGCGTCTGAATCCCACCAATCAAGAAGAGGATGGAGAGATATGCAATGTTTTCACACTTGATATGGATAATCTAGGATGCTACATCAGTTCTATCCGTTCGAGTCGCAACTTTACTCGGCAAGACTCGATCTGATCTGCTAGTCATACTCCTTACTAAAGTGTATTGTTGTGATGATTGTTTAGTGGAATATTATTTTTTTCACGAGAATTTATAACTTACTAAAGTAGTTTATCTTCCATTTGTATTAGCTGAGCTATAGACGGCCGAGAGGGTGAAGAACAGGTGTTCGCGATAATAGAAGAAGGTACACTCCCCGGTGGACCCAATGACGGGGGAGGTGATCAAGACGACGGCTCACAATACCTGAATGAATCAGGTCAGGGAATGAAGGAAGACGAGCAATTGCAGGGAACAGATGCGGAACCGGAGAAAAAAAATGATGAACCAGCCTTAGTGATGGCTGCATCGACATCGTCTAGCAAGAGGTCGAAACGAGGCCCGGCCCAAGAGATGAGCTCGAAAGTGAAACTGTTAATCGAGCAAGTCTATCGAACCGGCGAACTTGCTTGGCCCATCAAGACAACAACAAAGTTTACAAGCCAATGTGGAGTTATTGTTAGGGACATGATCCCTATAAGTATTGTAGAATGGAATGAGCCAGCAAAGGACGAAGACGATTCTGGACGAATGGCAGTTTCTTTTGTCACAGACCGGTCCAAACAACTCTTGTTCAAGAAGCTGATGAGCCATTTCAAGCTTCCACAATGTGATGATGATGATGAAGAGGATGACGAGACGGCACAGCAGGAACTACGAGACACAGTGAAGCACTGGGCTCTGAAGAAGATGGCCGAGGCTTTCAATTCTTACAAGAAAAGATTATGGAAAGAATATCAGAAGAAAAAAAGAAGTCCCAAAATTCGAGGGGCCGCTTGATAAGCAGAAGGTACACTGGGCAGCATTTCTGGCGTATAAGGAATCAGAAAAGGGGAAGCTGAGGTCAGCCAAGAATGCGGGAAATTCCAAGAGGAAGGTATATCACCATAAGATGGGTTCAGGTGGCTACAGAGTTGCAGTGCCTAAGTTTGACACACTCGAGGCAGAGCTGCGAGAGAAGGGGGTCATTCCAGGTACTCAGAATTTTCCCCGGGGTCAAGGAATTGGTTGCTTGGGCATGGGGTGACGTTTGACGAACAAGGGCACCTTATTATGACTGAAAAAGTAAAGGTCCCCTTTGAGGCACTTGAGAAAGTGTTCAAGGAGGTTAGAGAGGGAGAGTTCAAGCCAGATGAAGAGAATGACGAGCTTACAAAGGCCCTCGGGAATACAGAACATGGCAGATAGACACAAGGCAAAGGACGATATCCTTGGTGCTTTGGCTTCAGGCCGGAAGATAGTCTCTTTCCATATAGAAGCCGAGCGAGAGGACAGATGCCGCACCCGGACTTCTATAGGATACTCATCGGGCCGTTGAATAGTAGATGATTGGATTACGGGGCCTACCTACACCCGCATCCTCTTACGAGTAGGCCAACACATATAGTGTGACAACCAATCTCTACTATCCACCGTCGATGTAAACCATCCCATAGAGATCAGGATACTACCATTGACGTACTTCATACCATACACACATGGTACGTCAATGACGTTTAACAAACTGATAGCACAACAGATCTCTAAGACACAAAAGATGGAAATAAGTTGCAAATGGCTCTCACTAGAGCAGAGATAGCAAATACACTCATGCAGAGGACACATGTCCCAACAATTCATCATTACATCACAGCGGAAGCATTCAAAAGGTCTGAGTACAGAAAAATCCAAATAGGCCTAAGAGGCCGGGAATGAAAGGAAAACGGAGCCCATCCACGAAGTCTCGGATCCTGCCCGGGTCCGCTATCTACTCGTCATCAGTCTCTTCATACTTCTCGTAGTAGCCACCATGGGGATCCTCGGAAACGTAGTCTGCAGAACACGCAGCCCAAAGGGTCAGTACAGAGAGTACTGGCAAGCAAGACGCACAAGATACCAAAGTGTACCCGTCAACACAAGCACGGATGCTTTGGGTTCAACGGAACAATAGGTGATATAAAAGATGCTGCAGCGGGCTGCTCTAACCAACTACAGAGACATGCTACAACTTTTGGCTAACAGAAAGAAGATAAGATCGCGTATCGTAACCAACTGCAACTAACTTCAAACAAACCCATCCAATGTTACCCCCTACTAAGGAAGCAACCCAAGGAAAACTCACACTGTTGATTAGGGTGACATCATTCTTATGGTGGAAGTAATCTATATTACTAGTCAAGTTGTTATAGTTAGGTGTAAGTTGTCTAAGTACTTGTTAGCCAGTACTTTCACCAAGTCATCCATAACCGCGGACAACACGGCTTCTCGAGAAGATTTAACCCTGCAGGGATGCACCAATGTAGCCGTACACGTAAGAATAACCCGCCAGACGGGAATCAAACCCACCAAGCGGGGCACTCAACACAACTCAACTCTTCTTCGCATCAAGCCCAAAGAACCACGTGCTGTGCGTGCGTGGCTAATCGAGCCCCCACGAAGAAAAGGGGGACCCTCATAGCACTGGAAGACCACGCCGCCCTAAATGCCGACTACAAAAGTTCTACCCTGGCCTCGGGTTCGTACCTGCATATGCGTGCAGCAAATGGAAAGCCCGAACTAAGTGTGGCGATTTGGACGAGATGCGAATCGAATCAAATTGAGGGGGGCGCCCATACACGCTTCCCACATGCGGGTTGCGCTCATCATGGATCAGTAGACAAGACCCTTTTTCTAATTAGGGTCGACACTAACAGGCCTCAAAACCACGCCGGGCCTCCTGCCCGTGCCTTATCATCAAATTATTATTACCCATAACATTAACAGATTGTTGTTTAACCATCGAGCCCATAGAACATAATGAATAAGGTAAAAGAAGTAACGGACAGCAGACTCGAGCACAACAACCCTAAGCATGCTAGTAAGACACGGCAACAAGCAACGGGGTTATAGGTGTGGAGGTGAGGCAATATCAGGGTTATAGGATAACATGTGATAGGATCGGGATACAAGCAACGAGTCATAAGGCTAGCAGAATAGACAACGGAAAGTATCGGTATCCAGTGTGGAAAGGAACACAATGGTTCATGTGAGTGAATACTTGCCTGCAAGCTCAGTAGCCTGGTACTGGGCTAACTCCTTTGAAGTAGTGTCGTAAACCTCGTCTGTCTCAACGTCGTCGTCTAATCGAGAAGAAGCAAACAAACAATCGAAGAGAGACGAACAATCAATAACATGCCATAGTGCACAAACATGGGATGATGCATGACAATTTAATTGGTGCATCAAAGATAAGCTAATGGACATGATAACATAATTAAATGGGCTCATATGCAATTTGGATTGCATATGAAAAGGCACATGAATTAAATTGGAATTAAATGATCTACAAATAATTACCATGTGAAAGTTGATTAGAATGATGCATGGATGATGTTAACAAAAAAAAGGAAACAACAATGGATTCAATTTTATATGTTGTTTACGAAGTTTGGAATTTTATTTATTAAGTTAAGAAATTTTGGTTTCTTAAAGGAGTTACACAAGCATTTGTTGTTTTCACCAATTTTAATTGTTCAAAATAGATAAAAAAAATTCATATTTGGAAAGAACACAAAATTTTAGGTGGACTACATGTTTCATTTGTTGAGAAAGGAATTAAAAGGAATTACTTATGAATTAAACAAGTTTAAACAAGATTAAAAATGGGTTTAATTCAAGTATTAATATTATTTGAATTTTATTTGTTCAAAACATTAAATAAAATTCATATTTGAAAAGGTTATGTTTTTCTGGTTTGAAAACATATTTTATATGTTCAAAAAGAATTTAATTTGACCAAGTTATGAATTTAGCAATATTAAATGATTTAAACAAGGTTTGAATTATTTAACCAATTTGAATTATTCAAAACATGAAACAAAGTTTATATTTGGAAAGGTGGTTCAATTTAGCATGGAAAACATATTTTATATGTGCCATTTGAATTAAGTTTGAATTAGTTATGCATTTAATCAAATTTGTAATGAGTTGTTTGAATTTGAATTTTAAAACAATTTGAAATGTTCAAAACAGTGAACAAACTGCATATTTAGAAAGTTCATTTTATTTAGAGTGGTTTACATGTTTTACATTGTTAATTGGGATATGTTATGCAATTTTTATAAAGGTTTGAAAATTAGGGATTAATCTGTAATAAAACAGGGACTGATATTAAAAGAAAAATGGGGCAGAAATGTTTTTACACCGCGCAGTGACCTAGAATAGGCCACTGCCAGTGGGCCCTGGCCTCTGTGGTGCCTAGGTGGCGTGCGGAGTCGCTGACACGGGGCCCCACCTGTCAGCGCTCCTTGCGAAAAAGATTGGGTTTAATCCGCGAGGGGGGGATTCGAACCCACGACCTCGTGGGCGCGTGCGCTGCGCGGTGCCACTGCGCTGTCATCGAGTTCTTGTCAGGTAAGGGGGCTTTGGGGGGTATATTATTTAGTTAGGTGTTAACTGAACCTGAACATAAAAGTTCAGTTGTCTGAATTTTACCAGAGGCGGACGAACGGGCGCCGGCGGCGAGCGCTGCGGCTGCTACTGCCGTTGGTAGCGTCCGTGATGCGTGCGGTAGGGTGTGGTGAGCGTGCGTGCGGTGACAGAGAGGGAAGGAAGGGGAAGAGAGGTGGTGCTCACCACGGGCAGAAGGAGGAGGACGTCGGTGCGGAGGAGGTGGCCGGCGACGGAGATGAGGACGGCAGCGGCAACTCCGTTGATCCCGGCAACTAACGCGGTGTCGAGGACGAAGGGGACGGCATGGGGATTCGATTCCCGTGCCTAACCTGCGAGGAGGAGGCCCATTGGTGCGGTGATCGCCGGACGTGCGGTGCGGTGGCGCTCGGTGATGGTGCAGACCAGAGAAGAATGGAGGTGGGAGGAGAAGAAAAAGGTGGCGGCGGCGAGGGAGAGAGAGGTGGAGGAGCTAGGGTAGAGGGTGGAGCCCTAGGGTGTAGCTATAAGGAGGGGAGGAGGAGCTCGTGGCCGTTCCTCCCTCTGTACCTCCTACGGGACAGCGGATGTGCTGCCGTACAGAGGTAGGAGGAGAGGGGGGTATGCAGGCCGGGCTGGTGGGCTGGGCCTGCTGCCCACTGGCCTGCCTGCCCCTCTCTGCGTTTTTTTATCTTTTTATTTTTTTCTTTCTGTTTGTTTTTTTTTGCTGAAAAAGGAAAAGGAGAAAAAGAAAGGGTTTTAGAGTTAGAAAAATTTAGGGATAAATTGTATGAGTTATTTATCACAAAACACAAGTGTGCAACTCTCTGTTTTTCAAAAATTTAAATTGTGTTGCTGTTTGTATTTTGTTTTAATTTGAGTGAAATTTGATGTTAAGTGAAATATTGAAAGAACAATTTAATTGTTTGCACTTTCTATTGTAAAGGAAACAAATAGATGTTTTTAGTTGGATAATTTTATTTGAAAATTGTAACAGAACAAGTATGAAACAAATATTTGAATTTTGGTTTGGAAATTCAAATGGAAAACAAAGAAAACAAATGCAAACAAAGTAATGGTTATGATGACATGATGCAAAACATAATTTAGCAAAAAGAAAACATTCTAAAGGTGTTTTTCATACATGGAATGTTACAAAACGCCCCCCTTGAAGGAATCGCGCCACGAGATTCCTACTGAGAAGAGAAAAGGTCCGGATACTTCTTGCGAAGATCCTCTTCGGTCTCCCATGTTGCCTCTTTATCGGAATGATCAGACCACTACACTTTTAAGAACTTGGTGCTCGTGTTGAGAGTCTTACGCTCGGTCTCATCGAGAATTTGAATAGGGTGCTCCTCATAAGATAGATCTTCTTGCAGTTCAATAGAATCATGATCAACTGCACGACTTGGGTCTTTGAAGCACTTCTTGAGCTGTGACACGTGAAACATAACGTGCACCTTGGATAGTTTTTCTGGAAGTTCAAGACGATAGGCATTTTCCGCACGCCTTGAGAGAATGTTGAAAGGACCAATGTATCTCGGTGCTAGCTTTCCTTTGACACCAAAACGATGAGTGCCTCTGAGGGGAGTTACACGGAGATATGCTTTGTCACCAGGTGCATAGACCATGTCCCTGTGCTTGCTGTCATAGTAGCTTTTCTGACGACTGAGCAATCTTGAGATTGTCACGAATGATGCGAACTTTCTCTTCGGCTTCCTTAACAATGTCAGGGCCTAAGAGTGAACGTTCACCAGCTCCAGACCAATTGATTGGACTCCTGCATCTGCGGCCATAGAGAGCCTCAAATGGTGACATGCCTAGGCTTGCCTGGAAGCTGTTGTTGTAGGAGAATTCAGCATATGGAAGACATTCCTCCCATTTCATGCCAAAGGAGAGACCACATGCTCTGAGCATATCCTCGAGAATCTGATTGACTCTTTCGACTTGCCCTTGAGACTGAGGGTGATAAGCTGTGCTGAACAGAAGTCTGGTGCCCAAAGCTTCTAGAAAACTCTTCCAGAAATGAGAAGTGAATATGCTTCCACGGTCTGAGCTTATTTCCAAAGGAACACCATGAAGAGGAACAATCTTTGTTGTGTAGAGCTCTGCTAACTGGCTAGCTGAGATTGTCTCTTTGACAGGAAAGAAGTGAGCTACTTTAGTGAGTCGATCAATGACAACGAAGATTGCATCGTTGCCCCTCTTAGACTTTGGAAAACCAGTGACGAAGGCCATTTCAATCATGTCCCACTTCCACTCAGGGATTTTCAGAGGTTGGGGAAGACCGGATGTTTTCTGATGAACTGCCTTAACACGTTGACAAACGTCGCATTCAGAAACGTATTGAGCAATTTCACGTTTCATGCTAGGCCACCAATACAGTGTCTTGAGATCCTGGTACATCTTTGTACTTCCAGGGTGTATGGAGAGAGGAGTTTCATGAGCCTCCTTAAGAATGACATCTTTGAGACTTTGAATTTGAGGAACTGCAATGCGTCCTTCGAAGAACACAGTTCCCTTGTCATCAATTGAGAAGGACTTAAATTTCTTCTTGATTTCAGCATCACGAACTTGTTCAGAACGAATCTTGTCCTCGAGAGTTGTACTGGCTGTCAAGCTTGCAAGATAGCCTTGAGGAACAAGACCAAGGTTGAGCTTCTGGAATTCTTCATGAAGTGGAGGTTGGCTTTCCATGATCATGAGATTATTGCAATACGAACGACTTGCGACTGAGAGCATCGGACATAACATTAGCCTTGCCTGGAGTGTAAGAAATGGTAAGATCAAAGTCTTTGATCTTTTCAATCCATCTCCTTTGCCTGAGGTTTAGATTTGGTTGAGTGAAGATGTATTTCAGACTCTTATGATCGGAAAAGATTTCAGTGCGGTTACCCAACAAGTATTGTCTCCATTTCTTGAGGGCAAACACAACTGCTGCAAGTTCTAGGTCATGAGTGGGATAACTGAGCTCATGGGTGTTCAACTGACGTGAAGCATAAGCCACAACTTGACGTTCTTGCATAAGAACTGCACCTAGCCCTTGGAGAGAAGCATCACAGAATATTTGGAAAGGTTTGGTAGGATCTGGGCCAACCAGGACTGGTGTAGAAGTGAGTTTAGTCTTCAGGAGATTGAAACTTTCATCACATTGTGGAGACCAAACGAACTTCTTGTCCTTCTTTGTGAGGTCAGTGAGAGGTTTGGCAATCTTGGAGAAGTTTTGGACGAAACGACGGCAATAGCTAGCCAAGCCAAGAAAACTTCTTACTTGCTTCGTCGTCTTGGGAGGTTTCCAATCAACAATTGCTCTAACCTTTTCTGGATCAATGGCTATGCCCTTGGCAGAGATGACATGACCAAGGTAAGCGACTTCTGCAATCCAGAACTCACATTTGGAGAATTTGGCATAGAGACGATGCTCGCGAAGTTTTATGAGAGTGAGACGAAGATGTTCTTCATGCTCTTCCTCGGATTTGGAGTAGACAAGAATATCATCAAGATATACCACAACGAACTTGTCGAGGTATTCATGGAAGACAGAATTCATGAGTCGAGAGAAGGTCGCCGGTGCATTGGTGAGACCAAAGGATATGAATTTCGACTTTCTGAGCAAAAGTTTTATAAAAAAAGTAAAATGGGCATAACTTTTGCATACGATGTCGAAAAAAAATGATCAAGATATTAAAAAAAACTAGAGAGAAAAAGGAACCCAACCTCACTGGCCTTCGGCCTGTGAGCTTTTTTAGAATCGCCAAATTCCAAAAGGAACAAAAGTTATGGCCATTTTAAGATTTCGACTAGAAAATAAATAAAAATTAAAAAAAAATTCTGTGGCGCACCAAGGGGGGTGCGCCACAGAATTTTGAGGCAGGATTCGAAATGTGCCTTCTTTTCTTCCTCTTCTTCCCTCTCCCCTCCACTTCTTCTTCTCTCCTCCCTCCACTTCTCCATCTTCACCTCCTCCTCACCACCACCACCACCACCACCACCACCACCACCACCACCCCTCCTCCTCCACCACCACCACCACCTCCTTCTCCTTCTCCTCCTCCACCACCACCACCACCTCCGGCGAGCTCCTCCTCTCCTCCTCCACCACCACCACCACAAACCTCCTGCGAGCTCCTCCTCCTCCTCCTCCTCCACCACCACCTCTCCTCCTCTTTCTCCTCACCTCCTCCACCACCACCTCTCCTCCTCCTCCTCCTCCTCCTCCACCACCACCACCACCACCCCGGCGAGCTTCTCCTTCTCTCCCCCCAACTTGACCCCACCATCCTCCACCGACCAACTCCGGCGAGCATCCGACGAAATCCGGCGAAATTTCGAAAATTTCCCGCGGCCAGATCTGGCCGCCTTTTTTTTAAAATTCAAAAAAAAATTCTGTGGCGCACCCCCCCTTGGTGCGCCACAGAATTGCAAATTTCTGTGGCGCACGGCTGAGGTGCGCCACAGAATTGACATTTCTGTGGCGCACGGCCTCGGTGCGCCACAGAAAAAAATTCTGTGGCGTGAATTCTGTGGCGCACCCCTCTGGCCCCTAGGTGCGCCACAGAATCCCATTTTGGTGCGCCACAGAAAGGCCTTTTTCTACTAGTGCCACTGCCATTGTCGTCACGTCGGGCATCATATAGATTATCATCTCCCCATCAGCACCATCACCATCATCATCACATCTTATTCTAACTATAACTATCAGAGTTGTATCTTCTGTTATTTCCCCGGATCTCTTTACCGGTGTTGATTACCCCTTCATACTTGATGCTTGTGAGAATTATTGTAGAATACTTGTTATGACCAGATTTTTCTCCATCATAATATCAACTGTGATCAAAATCCATTTTATGTCTTGTCGGTAGTTCATCTAGTTCTTGAGGCCATGAGAAAAGTCTAGTTCTGAGTAGTCATAATTTGTTGGGTAATATTTACCGGTTTATATTTAAGTTATGTTGCTAACTCTCTAGTTGTGATGTGTGAGCGTCGACTACATAGCACTCAATCTTTATGGTCCTAGAGTGATACATTGTGTACTATTTTGCCTATGGAGGGTTTTCCCAACTACCCATGAAAAGCCGGCCGGCTGCTACGGCAACGCATGCAATCTATAAATAGAAGCGCCTAACACAGTCGTCTTGTATATATAATATAACATCGCCTATCTAACTAATTCGTCCCCACATACATACATCAACATTCATCCACCCTTCCTCCGGTCTAATACCATGGAGAATCTTTCCTCCACCATCTTGAGTTTCGCCATCCTCCTTAGTGTTTTGGAACTAGGAGGTCATGGCATAAATTATCTGGTGATTTTTCTGATCCTTTCCATACATGGAACTAGGAGGTCATGGCATAAATTAGTCCAATATTGTAATTTGATGTTCAACCGTTCCTAGACTATAAGGTCACCCATCGTCGACTCTCTAGCGGCCATGTCGAGAAGTGGGAAGCTGAGTCGCCTGTTGATTCCGCGTCCTTCATGATGACATGTTCCGGTCACCATGACAATCAATAAACATTGATACTTGCTTACCATCATCAAGGACTTCGTGTCTATTAGTAATAGTAGAGACAAAATTTTTAAAATAGTTATAAATTATTTTTAGATATCATTATTGTAAATCTTCATATATAAATATAACTTATTATTTTCATATAGGACCCAGGTTCTACCTCTGCCCCGGATACCGAAATTTCAGGACAACCCAGATTATGATCTCAGGTTTGCGTCTATACTATGCAGCTCACACTAATCCGTTTATTTCACAGGTTTATGATCCAAAAAAATCCAGCCGGTCTATTTCCGGCGCAAGATAATCGGTCGCGAGGACATGCATCGTCGATATGTTACATCAAGGAGTAGTATATGATTTATCGATACCATGTTATCTGTTAGGTTGTCTCTTCATGGTGTTTGAATATTGGTCAACTACTCCCACTATCAAGTGTCAACCTCTGAGACGCGTCAACTTATATTCGGTATTGCACGTGCATGCATGATGGATTATTAATTAAGAAGTAGCTTAGCTATGTTTTGACAAAAATATTAGTTTTCATGAAGAAAATCCTTGAATTTAATGTTTCCTGTATTTGGCTCGATCTAGCTAGCTAGACCAAGTCAATTTGGTTGACACATACAAGTATAAAACTGGAGGAGTTAATTAGAATCTTGGCCTGATACTCTTTTTAATCTCTATATGTAAACTGAAGCAAATCAAATTTGGCGCGCACAAATAATAGGATGAATAAATTACTGCTGATTTTATATCCTGAAAATAGGTGTCGGTTGATCTAAAGCACAAGCAGTCACATTACGGAAAAAAGAGAGGATGGACTAGCTCGTCTGCGCGCTCCATTTAATTGCGAGGTCATCAATAGGGTGCTTTATTTAGCCCGGCCCGGACGATGTCATAGTGGTGCCATTTCATCAAACCGGGAGATTCACACTATGCATGCATCTCAGCCATCCACGCGTCTTCATCCAGCAAGCATGAAGATGCGAAAAAGAAACTGAAATCGTTCCCGCCGTTGATAACGAAATTGAAAACTCCCGCTGAAACCTCTCCGTCATATTTTCCTCTATAATTAGAAGGCCATTGTCACAAGCCGCATGCGGTATGCTTCCTCCTCCCCCTTCGAAACAATCCAATATTAGCCAAGCCAGACATTTGAGCATCCATATTTGGCTTCACGTAGTGAGTTTGTGCCCCACAAAACAAGCTAGAATTAGAAAGCTAGATATTCGACCACCCGTTGGTGTTTTCCCACCTACCCATGAAAAGCCGGCCAGCTGCTACGGCAACGCATGCAATCTATAAATAGAAGCGACCTAACACAGTCGTCTTGTATATATAATATAACATCGCCTATCTAACTAATTCGTCCCCACATACATACATCAACATTCATCCACCCTTCCCCCGGTCTAATACCATGGAGAATCTTTCCTCCACCATCTTGAGTTTCGCCATCCTCCTTAGTGTTTTGGCCTCCCTCGCTGTGGCCCGCGATATCAACGAAGATCGTATTAAAGAGGCGTGCGGAGGTACACGTTTTCCTCAGACGTGCATCTCCACCCTCTCGGCCGCCAAAGATCCAAAGAAACACATACGCCGACCCGGTGGAGCTGGCTGAGCTGGAGTTTAGGGCCGCATTCCATCTATTATCGATGGCGTCCACGGCTGCGGGCAGTGAACATTGGAACGACGAAAATATGTCCAAGGAGGACGAGGACTGCTTCAAGAATTGCAGCGTGAAGTTGGGTAATGCTTGTGACGTATTCGACCCGTATAATGGCAAAACAAATCTCTCCAATGTACGCAGATTCCTCGCAGAGGCCAAGGAAAAACACATTGAATGGAATTGCGATGTGTGCCGACGCGGGGACGACAAAACAAGGTTGATAAAATTTCGAAGGGCAACCAAGCGGAAAAGTTCATGGCGGTACTGCCCCAGCTCCTTGAACGTGTCCATGGAAAATAAATGCAATCGACCATGTGCTACATGCACGTATGTTGTGGGGATAAGCCGACGGACATGCATGGCCGGAACCATAGTACATTCTTTCTTACTTGTACAAGGACAATACTATGTTGTCAAGTTAGTTTCTTTCATCTCCCTATTTTGATTTTGTTCATGTAATAATATCGACTATGTTTGTCGTTCCTTTATACTTTCGCAGGGCCTAGTTAAATGGGAGATTATGTTCATGTATTCGGTCAGTAATAGTAGTTTTTATGTTGGAACCGTGCATGCATGATTAACCCCATCAGGCACCCCATCTGCAAGACCGAACGACTCCCAATTATGCATGCAGAATAACACGAGAATTGCAAGTATAGAATCAAATAAATATGACGTACACCAATGTGGTTGCCTCACTTCATCGCTACACTAGGTTTCCTCTCGTCCCGCTATGTGTCTACCAAGTACAAACCTGACCCCCTTGGTCTCACTTTATGACTCAATCCTACATTAGATTTTTCCCAGGCCTCACATTACATAGAAAGAACAAACAGTAGCCATGTCGTGCCTCCTGATCTACGGTGCTTTATTACACCACTTGTCTATGTTTACAAGACCACTATCTCAAATAATAGGTACTCACTCTGTTTTCTCTCTCCTTACTTTTGTCTACCGTGTATGCAGCCTATGGTTCTCTAGCCACATGTCAAACACAAGTTTCTATGAATAATTAATGACTAATAACTACCCTTCATGAAGTAAAATGTCATTACTTTTGATTCGGTTAGTGTTGGTGACCTTGTAGATGCAAACTGTATATTTGATAGTGGCCTTCAATATCAAAAATAGATAGCGTAAGTACCAAGAAACGCAATAAAACGATTGCGTTATTTAATAGGTGCCTAGTCAGATCATCAATCGGATGCTTCCGTGTCATCAATCCAAGACACACATAGTATGCATGCATCTAAGCCATTCATCATCGAAGAAGCACCCAGGAAGAAACGTAAGAGATAAATCAAATCGTCTCCTTCCTGCTCTACTAACTCAGGATCTCAAAACGCTCCACCAAATATCTTCATGTGTTTTCTATAATTACAATGACATTGCCACATGATACATGCGGGATGTGGCGTGACTTGTGACTTTTTAATCTAGGACTTTTCGAGGGGGACAAGGTAGATTCATGAACGAGCTCGTTCTCCACCGATTCAACCGACGACTGGCCGAATAATTTTTTCCCCATGGATTGATGGATGCATGTAAATATATTTGTCGCGTATGTGTCATCTTCTAACTCTAACGTACAAGCGCATGTGCTATTTGGCGCTTTCATGATTCTACTCCTCCCCTTTTTTCAGATTAGATCCATTTCTTCTTCTTTATGTATCTGATGGCTCTGGTCCTGCATGCCACGGCATGCGACATGGTCTCGCGTGTCTCTAGATGACTACATATGGCTATGTGTTATGGTTGACTCCCATGATTTTGCTTCGACGGATGTGGTGTCGATGCTGTCGTATTCATAATAGTTTCGTATAAATAGTACGTGCATAGATATATATGTTCGTAGATATATATTTTTCTGTATATGATGTCAACCTTACCCACATTTGACAAAAATTTGGGCATGGTTCCATGTTCTTCCCGGCTCCACGTATACGCATGTAGTCGCTGCACATCATGCGAACCCTTGTTTTTGTGATGTGGCTCACGAGATAAGAGATCACGCGCCGGCCGACTTCACGGGTGGGTTTCCTTTCACTTGTCCACATATATGCATTAGAATTCAGTTTTAAATATGCAACGGCCAGGAAAAATGATCAACTAAATTATATAATCCACTGTCCGAAATAACAAATAAATAAGTACTGGATATTTTATGTGGTGCTAAATGTGAATCAGAGAAAATCGTCTAGTCCTGATATTCTTGATCGAAAATGGTGATGAAATTACCAGACAAGAAATCGCATTCCACATATATAGAAGACATGCCCGACAGCATACTCATCAAGTTACAATTTAGAAAATAAATGGTCGAAGTGAGGCCTGGTCCTGGAGCAGGGCAGAGGTGTGGTCACCCTGCCGCCCCGGGCACCCGAACACCAAGGTGCCCCTAAATACCAACTAAAAAAGATATATAGACCACAATGGGGAACAATCTAATTACTGACATTATATCATATAAGATATTTTCTCTTGAGGGGTCGGGGAAAGACGAGGACAAGCGGTACGCTGTGTGTTTACAACTATGCTGCAACTTGATCCTTTTATTAACTTGGCCTTTCTATTTGGTTTGTTTGGACTTTTTTCCTTTACCTAGGTAGTCTACGATTGATTAAAAAACTTTTACAGAGCTAGGATATCTAGGACACAACACAGTTAAAAAAAACACAACACACAGTTAAAAAAAAACACAACACACAATGGACTCGCTTTTTCTTCCACTAAAAGTTAGACTCATTTTAATTTTCAATTATCTGGTGATTTTTCTGATCCTTTCCATACATGGAACTAGGAGGTCATGGCATAAATTAGTCCAATATTGTAATTTGATGTTCAACCGTTCCTAGACTATAAGGTCACCCATCGTCGACTCTCTAGCGGCCATGTCGAGAAGTGGGAAGCTGAGTCGCCTGTTGATTCCGCGTCCTTCATGATGACATGTTCCGGTCACCATGACAATCAATAACATTGATACTTGCTTACCATCATCAAGGACTTCGTGTCTATTAGTATAGTAGAGACAATTTTTAAAATAGTTATAAATTATTTTAGATATCATTATTGTAAATCTTCATATATAAATACTTATTATTTTCATATAGGACCAGGTTCTACCTCTGCCCCGGATCCCGAAATTTCAGGACAACCAGATTATGATCTCAGGTTTGCGTCTATACGATGCAGCTCACACTAATCCGTTTATTTCACAGGTTTATGATCCAAAAAAAAATCCAGCCGGTCTATTTCCGGCGCAAGATAATCGGTCGCGAGGACATGCATCGTCGATATGTTACATCAAGGAGTAGTATATGATTTATCGATACCATGTTATCTGTTAGGTTGTCTCTTCATGGTGTTTGAATATTGGTCAACTACTCCCACTATCAAGTGTCAACCTCTGAGACGCGTCAACTTATATTCGGTATTGCACGTGCATGCATGATGGCTTATTAATTAAGAAGTAGCTTAGCTATGTTTTGACAAAAATATTAGTTTTCATGAAGAAAATCCTTGAATTTAATGTTTCCTGTATTTGGCTCGATCTAGCTAGCTAGACCAAGTCAATTTGGTTGACACATACAAGTATAGAACTGGAGGAGTTAATTAGAATCTTGGCCTGATACTCTTTTTAATCTCTATATGTAAACTGAAGCAAATCAAATTTTGCGCACAAATAATAGGATGAATAAATTACTGCTGATTTTATATCCTGAAAATAGGTGTCTGTTGATCTAAAGCACAAGCAGTCACATTACGGAAAAAAGAGAGGATGGACTAGCTTGTCTGCGCGCTCCATTTAATTGCGAGGTCATCAATAGGGTGCTTTATTTAGCCCTGCCCGGACGATGTCATAGTGGTGCCATTTCATCAAACCGGGAGATTCACACTATGCATGCATCTCAGCCATCCATGCGTCTTCATCCAGCAAGCATGAAGATGCGAAAAAGAAACTGAAATCGTTCCCGCCATTGATAATGAAATTGAAAACTCCCGCTGAAACCTCTCCATCATATTTTCCTCTATAGTTAGAAGGCCATTGTCACAAGCCGCATGCGGTATGCTTCCTCCTCCCCCTTCGAAACAATCCAATATTAGCCAAGCCAGACATTTGAGCATCCATATTTGGCTTCACGTAGTGAGTTTGTGCCCCACAAAACAAGCTAGAATTAGAAAGCTAGATATTCGACCACCCGTTGGTGTTTTCCCAACTACCCATGAAAAGCCGGCCGGCTGCTACGGCAACGCATGCAATCTATAAATAGAAGCGACCTAACACAGTCGTCTTGTATATATAATATAACATCGCCTATCTAACTAATTCGTCCCCACATACATACATCAATATTCATCCACCCTTCCCCCGGTCTAATACCATGGAGAATCTTATCTCCACCATCTTGAGTTTCGCCATCCTCCTTAGTGTTTTGGCCTCCCTCGCTGTGGCCCGCGATATCAACGAAGATCGTATTAAAGAGGCGTGCGGAGGTACACGTTTTCCTCAGACGTGCATCTCCACCCTCTCGGCCGCCAAAGATCCAAAGAACACATACGCCGACCCGGTGGAGCTGGCTGAGCTGGAGTTTAGGGACGCATTCCATCTATTATCGATGGCGTCCACGGCTGCGGGCAGTGAACATTGGAACGACGAAAATATGTCCAAGGAGGACGAGGACTGCTTCAAGAATTGCAGCGTGAAGTTGGGTAATGCTTGTGACGTATTCGACCCGTATAATGGCAAAACAAATCTCTCCAATGTACGCAGATTCCTCGCAGAGGCCAAGGAAAAACACATTGAATGGAATTGCGATGTGTGCCGACGCGGGGACGACAAAAACAAGGTTGATAAAATTTCGAAGGGCAACCAAGCGGAAAAAGTTCATGGCGGTACTGCCCCAGCTCCTTGAACGTGTCCATGGAAAATAAATGCAATCGACCATGTGCTACATGCACGTATGTTGTGGGGATATAAGCCGACGGACATGCATGGCCGGAACCATAGTACATTCTTTCTTACTTGTACAAGGACAATACTATGTTGTCAAGTTAGTTTCTTTCATCTCCCTATTTTGATTTTGTTCATGTAATAAATATAGACTATGTTTGTCGTTCATTTATACTTTCGCAGGGCCTAGTTAAATGGGAGATTATGTTCATGTATTCGGTCAGTAAAGTAGTTTTTATGTTGGAACCGTGCATGCATGATTAACCCTATCAGGCACCCCATCTGCAAGACCGAACGACTCCCAATTATGCATGCAGAATAACACGAGAATTGCAAGTATAGAATCAAATAAATATGACGTACACCAATGTGGTTGCCTCACTTCATCGCTACACTAGGTTTCCTATCGTCCCGCTATGTGTCTACCAAGTACCCCCCCCTTGGTCTCACTTTATCACTCAATCCTACATTAGCTTTTTCCCAGGCCTCACATTACATAGAAAGAAGAAACAGTAGCCATGTCGTGCCTCCTGATCTACGGTGCTTTATTACACCACTTGTCTATGTTTACAAGACCACTATCTCAAATAATAGGTACTCACTCTGTTTTCTCTCTCTTTACTTTTGTCTACCGTGTATGCAGCCTATGGTCTCTAGCCACATGTCAAACACAAGTTTCTATGAATAATTAATGACTAATAACTACCCTTCATGAAGTAAAATATCATTACTTTTGATTCGGTTAGTGTTGATGACCTTGTAGATGCAAACTGTATATTTGATAGTGGCATTCAATATCAAAAATAGATAGCGTAAGTACCAAGAAACGCAATAAAACGATTGCGTTATTTAATAGGTGTCTAGTCAGATCATCAATCGGATGCTTCCGTGTCATCAATCCAAGACACACATAGTATGCATGCATCTAAGCCATTCATCATCGAAGAAGCACCCAGGAAGAAACGTAAGAGATAAATCAAATCGTCTCCTTCCTGCTCTACTAACTCAGGATCTCAAAACGCTCCACCAAATATCTTCATGTGTTTTCTATAATTACAATGACATTGCCACATGATACATGCGGGATGTGGCGTGACTTGTGACTTTTTAATCTAGGACTTTTCGAGGGGGACAAGGTAGAGTCATGAACGAGCTCGTTCTCCACCGATTCAGCCGACGACTGGCCGAATAATTTTGTCCCCATGGATTGATGGATGCATGTAAATATATTTGTCGTGTATGTGTCATCTTCTAACTCTAACGTACAAGCGCATGTGCTATTTGGCGCTTTCATGATTCTACTCCTCCCCTTTTTTCAGATTAGATCCATTTCTTCTTCTTTATGTATCTGATGGCTCTGGTCCTGCATGCCACGGCATGCGACATGGTCTCGCGTGTCTCTAAATGACTACATATGGCTATGTGTTATGGTTGACTCCCATGATTTTGATTCGACGGATGTGGTGTCGATGTTGTCGTATTCATAATAGTTTCGTATAAATAGTACGTGCATAGATATATATGTTCGTAGATATATATTTTTCTGTATATGATATCAACCTTACCCACATTTGACAAAAATTTGGGTATGGTTCCATGTTCTTCCCGGCTCCACGTATACGCATGTAGTCGCTGCACATCATGCGAACCCCTTGTTTTTGTGATGTGGCTCTCGAGATAAGAGATCACGCGCCGGCCGACTTCACGGGTGGGTTTCCTTTCACTTGTCACATATATGCATGAGAATTCAGTTTTAAATATGCAACGGCCAGGAAAAATGATCAACTAAATTATATAATCCACTGTCCGAAATAACAAATAAATAAGTACTGGATTTTTTATGTGGTGCTAAATGTGAATCAGAGAAAATCGTCTAGTCCTGATATTCTTGATCGAAAATGTGATGAAATTACCAGACAAGAAATCGCATTCCACATATATAGAAGACATGCCCGACAGCATACTTATCAAGTTACAATTTAGAAAATAAATGGTCGAAGTGAGGCCTGGTCCTGGAGCAGGGCAGAGGTGTGGTCACCCTGCCGCCCCGGGCACCCGAACACCAAGGTGCCCCTAAATACCAACTAACAAAGATATATAGACCACAATGGGGAACAATCTAATTACTGACATTATATCATATAAGATTTTTTCTCTTGAGGGGTCGGGAAAGACGAGGACAAGCGGTACGCTGTGTGTTTACAACTATGCTGCAACTTGATCCTTTTATTAACTTGGCCTTTCTATTTGGTTTGTTTGGACTTTTTTCCTTTACCTAGGTAGTCTACGATTGATTAAAAAACTGGGACAGAGCTAGGATATATAGGACACAACACACAGTTAAAAAAAACACAACACACAGTAAAAAAAAAAACACAACACACAATGGACTCGCTTTTTCTTCCACTAAAAGTTAGACTCATTTTCATTTTCAATTATCTGGTGATTTTTCTGATCCTTTCCATACATGGAACTAGGAGGTCATGGCATAAATTAGTCCAATATTGTAATTTGATGTTCAACCGTTCCTAGACTATAAGGTCACCCATCGTCGACTCTCTAGCGGCCATGTCGAGAAGTGGGAAGCTGAGTCGCCTGTTGATTCCGCGTCCTTCATGATGACATGTTCCGGTCACCATGACAATCAATAACATTGATACTTGCTTACCATCATCAAGGACTTCGTGTCTATTAGTAATAGTAGAGACAAAATTTTTAAAATAGTTATAAATTATTTTAGATTCATTATTGTAAATCTTCATATATAAATATAACTTATTATTTTCATATAGGACCCAGGTTCTACCTCTGCCCCGGATCCCGAAATTTCAGGACAACCCAGATTATGATCTCAGGTTTGCGTCTATACGATGCAGCTCACATAATCCGTTTATTTCACAGGTTTATGATCCAAAAAAAATCCAGCCGGTCTATTTCCGGCGCAAGATAATCGGTCGCGAGGACATGCATCGTCGATATGTTACATCAAGGAGTAGTATATGATTTATCGATACCATGTTATCTGTTAGGTTGTCTCTTCATGGTGTTTGAATATGGTCAACTACTCCACTATCAAGTGTCAACCTCTGAGACGCGTCAACTTATATTCGGTATTGCACGTGCATGCATGATGGATTATTAATTAAGAAGTAGCTTAGCTATGTTTTGACAAAAATATTAGTTTTCATGAAGAAAATCCTTGAATTTAATGTTTCCTGTATTTGGCTCGATCTAGCTAGCTAGACCAAGTCAATTTGGTTGACACATACAAGTATAGAACTGGAGGAGTTAATTAGAATCTTGGCCTGATACTCTTTTTAATCTCTATATGTAAACTGAAGCAAATCAAATTTGGCGCGCACAAATAATAGGATGAATAAATTACTGCTGATTTTATATCCTGAAAATAGGTGTCGGTTGATCTAAAGCACAAGCAGTCACATTACGGAAAAAAGAGAGGATGGACTAGCTCGTCTGCGCGCTCCATTTAATTGCGAGGTCATCAATAGGGTGCTTTATTTAGCCCGGCCCGGACGATGTCATAGTGGTGCCATTTCATCAAACCGGGAGATTCACACTATGCATGCATCTCAGCCATCCACGCGTCTTCATCCAGCAAGCATGAACATGCGAAAAAGAAACTGAAATCGTTCCCGCCGTTGATAACGAAATTGAAAACTCCCGCTGAAACCTCTCCGTCATATTTTCCTCTATAATTAGAAGGCCATTGTCACAAGCCGCATGCGGTATGCTTCCTCCTCCCCCTTCGAAACAATCCAATATTAGCCAAGCCAGACATTTGAGCATCCATATTTGGCTTCACGTAGTGAGTTTGTGCCCCACAAAACAAGCTAGAATTAGAAAGCTAGATATTCGACCACCCGTTGGTGTTTTCCCAACTACCCATGAAAAGCCGGCCGCTGCTACGGCAACGCATGCAATCTATAAATAGAAGCGACCTAACACAGTCGTCTTGTATATATAATATAACATCGCCTATCTAACTAATTCGTCCCCACATACATACATCAACATTCATCCACCCTTCCCCCGGTCTAATACCATGGAGAATCTTTCCTCCACCATCTTGAGTTTCGCCATCCTCCTTAGTGTTTTGGCCTCCCTCGCTGTGGCCCGCGATATCAACGAAGATCGTATTAAAGAGGCGTGCGGAGGTACACGTTTTCCTCAGACGTGCATCTCCACCCTCTCGGCCGCCAAAGATCCAAAGAACACATACGCCGACCCGGTGGAGCTGGCTGAGCTGGAGTTTAGGGCCGCATTCCATCTATTATCGATGGCGTCCACGGCTGCGGGCAGTGAACATTGGAACGACGAAAATATGTCCAAGGAGGACGAGGACTGCTTCAAGAATTGCAGCGTGAAGTTGGGTAATGCTTGTGACGTATTCGACCCGTATAATGGCAAAACAAATCTCTCCAATGTACGCAGATTCCTCGCAGAGGCCAAGGAAAAACACATTGAATGGAATTGCGATGTGTGCCGACGCGGGGACGACAAAAACAAGGTTGATAAAATTTCGAAGGGCAACCAAGCGGAAAAGTTCATGGCGGTACTGCCCCAGCTCCTTGAACGTGTCCATGGAAAATAAATGCAATCGACCATGTGCTACATGCACGTATGTTGTGGGGATATAAGCCGACGGACATGCATGGCCAAATAGTACATTCTTTCTTACTTGTACAAGGACAATACTATGTTGTCAAGTTAGTTTCTTTCATCTCCCTATTTTGATTTTGTTCATGTAATAATATCGACTATGTTTGTCGTTCATTTATACTTTCGCAGGGCCTAGTTAAATGGGAGATTATGTTCATGTATTCGGTCAGTAATAGTAGTTTTTATGTTGGAACCGTGCATGCATGATTAACCCCATCAGGCACCCCATCTGCAAGACCGAACGACTCCCAATTATGCATGCAGAATAACACGAGAATTGCAAGTATAGAATCAAATAAATATGACGTACACCAATGTGGTTGCCTCACTTCATCGCTACACTAGGTTTCCTCTCGTCCCGCTATGTGTCTACCAAGTACAAACCTGACCCCCTTGGTCTCACTTTATCACTCAATCCTACATTAGCTTTTTCCCAGGCCTCACATTACATAGAAAGAAGAAACAATAGCCATGTCGTGCCTCCTGATCTACGGTGCTTTATTACACCACTTGTCTATGTTTACAAGACCACTATCTCAAATAATAGGTACTCACTCTGTTTTCTCTCTCTTTACTTTTGTCTACCGTGTATGCAGCCTATGGTTCTCTAGCCACATGTCAAACACAAGTTTCTATGAATAATTAATGACTAATAACTACCCTTCATGAAGTAAAATGTCATTACTTTTGATTCGGTTAGTGTTGGTGACCTTGTAGATGCAAACTGTATATTTGATAGTGGCCTTCAATATCAAAAATAGATAGCGTAAGTACCAAGAAACGCAATAAAACGATGTTATTTAATAGGTGCCTAGTCAGATCATCAATCGGATGCTTCCGTGTCATCAATCCAAGACACACACATAGTATGCATGCATCTAAGCCATTCATCATCGAAGAAGCACCCAGGAAGAAACGTAAGAGATAAATCAAATCGTCTCCTTCCTGCTCTACTAACTCAGGATCTCAAAACGCTCCACCTATCTTCATGTTCTATAATTACAATGACATTGCCACATGATACATGCGGGATGTGGCGTGACTTGTGACTTTTTAATCTAGAACTTTTCGAGGGGGACAAGGTAGAGTCATGAACGAGCTCGTTCTCCACCGATTCAACCGACGACTGGCCGAATAATTTTGTCCCCATGGATTGATGGATGCATGTAAATATATTTGTCGCGTATGTGTCATTTCTAACTCTAACGTACAAGCGCATGTGCTATTTGGCGCTTTCATGATTCTACTCCTCCCCTTTTTTCAGATTAGATCCATTTCTTCTTCTTTATGTATCTGATGGCTCTGGTCCTGCATGCCACGGCATGCGACATGGTCTCGCGTGTCTCTAGATGACTACATATGGCTATGTGTTATGGTTGACTCCCATGATTTTGCTTCGACGGATGTGGTGTCGATGCTGTCGTATTCATAATAGTTTCGTATAAATAGTACGTGCATAGATATATATTTCGTAGATATATATTTTTCTGTATATGATGTCAACCTTACCCACATTTGACAAAAATTTGGGCATGGTTCCTGTTCTTCCCGGCTCCACGTATACGCATGTAGTCGCTGCACATCATGCGAACCCCTTGTTTTTGTGATGTGGCTCACGAGATAAGAGATCACGCGCCGGCCGACTTCACGGGTGGGTTTCCTTTCACTTGTCACATATATGCATGAGAATTCAGTTTTAAATATGCAACGGCCAGGAAAAATGATCAACTAAATTATATAATCCACTGTCCGAAATAACAAATAAATAAGTACTGGATTTTTTATGTGGTGCTAAATGTGAATCAGAGAAAATCGTCTAGTCCTGATATTCTTGATCGAAAATGGTGATGAAATTACCAGACAAGAAATCGCATTCCACATATATAGAAGACATGCCCGACAGCATACTCATCAAGTTACAATTTAGAAAATAAATGGTCGAAGTGAGGCCTGGTCCTGAGCAGGGCAGAGGTGTGGTCACCCTGCCGCCCCGGGCACCCGAACACCAAGGTGCCCCTAAATACCAACTAACAAAGATATATAGACCACAATGGGGAACAATCTAATTACTGACATTATATCATATAAGATATTTTTCTCTTGAGGGGTCGGGGAAAGACGAGGACAAGCGGTACGCTGTGTGTTTACAACTATGCTGCAACTTGATCCTTTTATTAACTTGGCCTTTCTATTTGGTTTGTTTGGACTTTTTTCCTTTACCTAGGTAGTCTACGATTGATTAAAAACTGGGACAGCTAGGATATCTAGGACACAACACACAGTTAAAAAAAACACAACACACAATGGACTCGCTTTTTCTTCCACTAAAAGTTAGACTCATTTTCATTTTCAATTATCTGGTGATTTTTCTGATCCTTTCCATACATGGAACTAGGAGGTCATGGCATAAATTAGTCCAATATTGTAATTTGATGTTCAACCGTTCCTAGACTATAAGGTCACCCATCGTCGACTCTCTAGCGGCCATGTCGAGAAGTGGGAAGCTGAGTCGCCTGTTGATTCCGCGTCCTTCATGATGACATGTTCCGGTCACCATGACAATCAATAACATTGATACTTGCTTACCATCATCAAGGACTTCGTGTCTATTAGTAATAGTAGAGACAAATTTTTAAAATAGTTATAAATTATTTTAGATATCATTATTGTAAATCTTCATATATAAATATAACTTATTATTTTCATATAGGACCCAGGTTCTACCTCTGCCCCGGATCCCGAAATTTCAGGACAACCCAGATTATGATCTCAGGTTTGCGTCTATACGATGCAGCTCACACTAATCCGTTTATTTCACAGGTTTATGATCCAAAAAAAATCCAGCCGGTCTATTTCCGGCGCAAGATAATCGGTCGCGAGGACATGCATCGTCGATATGTTACATCAAGGAGTAGTATATGATTTATCGATACCATGTTATCTGTTAGGTTGTCTCTTCATGCTGTTTGAATATTGGTCAACTACTCCCACTATCAAGTGTCAACCTCTGAGACGCGTCAACTTATATTCGGTATTGCACGTGCATGCATGATGGCTTATTAATTAAGAAGTAGCTTAGCTATGTTTTGACAAAAATATTAGTTTTCATGAAGAAAATCCTTGAATTTAATGTTTCCTGTATTTGGCTCGATCTAGCTAGCTAGACCAAGTCAATTTGGTTGACACATACAAGTATAGAACTGGAGGAGTTAATTAGAATCTTGGCCTGATACTCTTTTTAATCTCTATATGTAAACTGAAGCAAATCAAATTTGGCGCGCACAAATAATAGGATGAATAAATTACTGCTGATTTTATATCCTGAAAATAGGTGTCGGTTGATCTAAAGCACAAGCAGTCACATTACGGAAAAAAGAGAGGATGGACTAGCTCGTCTGCGCGCTCCATTTAATTGCGAGGTCATCAATAGGGTGCTTTATTTAGCCCGGCCCGGACGATGTCATAGTGGTGCCATTTCATCAAACCGGGAGATTCACTATGCATGCATCTCAGCCATCCATGCGTCTTCATCCAGCAAGCATGAAGATGCGAAAAAGAAACTGAAATCGTTCCCGCCATTGATAACGAAATTGAAAACTCCCGCTGAAACCTCTCCATCATATTTTTCTCTATAGTTAGAAGGCCATTGTCACAAGCCGCATGCGGTATGCTTCCTCCTCCCCCTTCGAAACAATCCAATATTAGCCAAGCCAGACATTTGAGCATCCATATTTGGCTTCACGTAGTGAGTTTGTGCCCCACAAAACAAGCTAGAATTAGAAAGCTAGATATTCGACCACCCGTTGGTGTTTTCCCAACTACCCATGAAAAGCCGGCCGGCTGCTACGGCAACGCATGCAGTCTATAAATAGAAGCGACCTAACACAGTCGTCTTGTATATATAATATAACATCGCCTATCTAACTAATTCGTCCCCACATACATACATCAACATTCATCCACCCTTCCCCCGGTCTAATACCATGGAGAATCTTTCCTCCACCATCTTGAGTATCGCCATCCTCCTTAGTGTTTTGGCATCCCTCGCTGTGGCCCGCGATATCAACGAAGATCGTATTAAAGAGGCGTGCGGAGGTACACGTTTTCCTCAGACGTGCATCTCCACCCTCTCGGCCGCCAAAGATCCAAAGAACACATACGCCGACCCGGTGGAGCTGGCTGAGCTGGAGTTTAGGGCCGCATTCCATCTATTATCGATGGCGTCCACGGCTGCGGGCAGTGAACATTGGAACGACGAAAATATGTCCAAGGAGGACGAGGACTGCTTCAAGAATTGCAGCGTGAAGTTGGGTAATGCTTGTGACGTATTCGACCCGTATAATGGCAAAACAAATCTCTCCAATGTACGCAGATTCCTCGCAGAGGCCAAGGAAAAACACATTGAATGGAATTGCGATGTGTGCCGACGCGGGGACGACAAAAACAAGGTTGATAAAATTTCGAAGGGCAACCAAGCGGAAAAGTTCATGGCGGTACTGCCCCAGCTCCTTGAACGTGTCCATGGAAAATAAATGCAATCGACCATGTGCTACATGCACGTATTTGGGGATATAAGCCTACGGACATGCATGGCCAACCATAGTACATTCTTTCTTACTTGTACAAGGACAATACTATGTTGTCAAGTTAGTTTCTTTCATCTCCCTATTTTGATTTTGTTCACGTAATAATATCGACTATGTTTGTCGTTCATTTATACTTTCGCAGGGCCTAGTTAAATGGGAGATTATGTTCATGTATTCGGTCAGTAATAGTAGTTTTTATGTTGGAACCGTGCATGCATGATTAACCCCATCAGGCACCCCATCTGCAAGACCGAACGACTCCCAATTATGCATGCAGAATAACACGAGAATTGCAAGTATAGAATCAAATAAATATGACGTACACCAATGTGGTTGCTCACTTCATCGCTACACTAGGTTTCCTCTCGTCCCGCTATGTGTCTACCAAGTACAAACCTGACCCCCTTGGTCTCACTTTATCACTCAATCCTACATTAGCTTTTTCCCAGGCCTCACATTACATAGAAAGAAGAAACAGTAGCCATGTCGTGCCTCCTGATCTACGGTGCTTTATTACACCACTTGTCTATTTTACAACCACTATCTCAAATAATAGGTACTCACTCTGTTTTCTCTCTCTTTACTTTTGTCTACCGTGTATGCAGCCTATGGTTCTCTAGCCACATGTCAAACACAAGTTTCTATGAATAATTAATGACTAATAACTACCCTTCATGAAGTAAAATGTCATTACTTTTGATTCGGTTAGTGTTGGTGACCTAGTAGATGCAAACTGTATATTTGATAGTGGCCTTCAATATCAAAAATAGATAGCGTAAGTACCAAGAAACGCAATAAAACGATTGCGTTATTTAATAGGTGCCTAGTCAGATCATCAATCGGATGCTTCCGTGTCATCAATCCAAGACACACATAGTATGCATGCATCTAAGCCATTCATCATCGAAGAAGCACCCAGGAAGAAACGTAAGAGATAAATCAAATCGTCTCCTTCCTGCTCTACTAACTCAGGATCTCAAAACGCTCCACCAAATATCTTCATGTGTTTTCTATAATTACAATGACATTGCCACATGATACATGCGGGATGTGGCGTGACTTGTGACTTTTTAATCTAGGACTTTTCGAGGGGGACAAGGTAGAGTCATGAACGAGCTCGTTCTCCACCGATTCAACCGACGACTGGCCGAATAATTTTGTCCCCATGGATTGATGGATGCATGTAAATATATTTGTCGCGTATGTGTCATCTTCTAACTCTAACGTACAAGCGCATGTGCTATTTGGCGCTTTCATGATTCTACTCCTCCCCTTTTTTCAGATTAGATCCATTTCTTCTTCTTTATGTATCTGATGGCTCTGGTCCTGCATGCCACGGCATGCGACATGGTCTCGCGTGTCTCTAGATGACTACATATGGCTATGTGTTATGGTTGACTCCCATGATTTTGCTTCGACGGATGTGGTGTCGATGCTGTCGTATTCATAATAGTTTCGTATAAATAGTACGTGCATAGATATATATGTTCGTAGATATATATTTTTCTGTATATGATGTCAACCTTACCCACATTTGACAAAAATTTGGGCATGGTTCCTTGTTCTTCCCGGCTCCACGTATACGCATGTAGTCGCTGCACATCATGCGAACCCCTTGTTTTTGTGATGTGGCTCACGAGATAAGAGATCACGCGCCGGCCGACTTCACGGGTGGGTTTCCTTTCACTTGTACACATATATGCATGAGAATTCAGTTTTAAATATGCAACGGCCAGGAAAAATGATCAACTAAATTATATAATCCACTGTCCGAAATAACAAATAAATAAGTACTGGATTTTTTATGTGGTGCTAAATGTGAATCAGAGAAAATCGTCTAGTCCTGATATTCTTGATCGAAAATGGTGATGAAATTACCAGACAAGAAATCGCATTCCACATATATAGAAGACATGCCCGACAGCATACTCATCAAGTTACAATTTAGAAAATAAATGGTCGAAGTGAGGCCTGATCCTAGAGCAGGGCAGAGGTGTGGTCACCCTGCCGCCCCGGGCACCCGAACACCAAGGTGCCCCTAAATACCAACTAACAAAGATATATAGACCACAATGGGGAACAATCTAATTACTGACATTATATCATATAAGATATTTTTCTCTTGAGGGGTCGGGGAAAGACGAGGACAAGCGGTACGCTGTGTGTTTACAACTATGCTGCAACTTGATCCTTTTATTAACTTGGCCTTTCTATTTGGTTTGTTTGGACTTTTTTCCTTTACCTAGGTAGTCTACGATTGATTAAAAAACTGGGACAGAGCTAGGATATCTAGGACACAACACACAGTTAAAAAAAAACACAACACACAATGGACTCGCTTTTTCTTCCACTAAAAGTTAGACTCATTTTCATTTTCAATTATCTGGTGATTTTTCTGATCCTTTCCATACATGGAACTAGGAGGTCATGGCATAAATTAGTCCAATATTGTAATTTGATGTTCAACCGTTCCTAGACTATAAGGTCACCCATCGTCGACTCTCTAGCGGCCATGTCGAGAAGTGGGAAGCTGAGTCGCCTGTTGATTCCGCGTCCTTCATGATGACATGTTCCGGTCACCATGACAATCAATAACATTGATACTTGCTTACCATCATCAAGGACTTCGTGTCTATTAGTAATAGTAGAGACAAAATTTTTAAAATAGTTATAAATTATTTTAGATATCATTATTGTAAATCTTCATATATAAATATAACTTATTATTTTCATATAGGACCCAGGTTCTACCTCTGCCCCGGATCCCGAAATTTCAGGACAACCCAGATTATGATCTCAGGTTTGCGTCTATACGATGCAGCTCACACTAATCCGTTTATTTCACAGGTTTATGATCCAAAAAAAATCCAGCCGGTCTATTTCCGGCGCAAGATAATCGG
>JAPCYS010003309.1:0-41272 GCA_028641055.1 Alopecurus myosuroides
GAAAAACTGGGTCAAACAAGTCCCTTTGGGTCTCATGACTGATAGTAATCGTAGGCGAACAGATCATGCCACTTTGTTGCGAGTCACATCGAGCTTTTAAGAATAGACGAGAATTTTGGACTTCTTTGTCCGGTTATAAGATTGTAGCCGCACTCGTTTTTTCGAGTTGCCGGCCCCTATAACTCATTGGCATCAAGGCCGGGTCTTTTTTGAGTTTGCAGCTGTGCTTGCAGGAGCAGCTAGCCCTCAAGACCTAAATATTTTACGCCGTAAATGACAATTGTCTCTTTTCTCGATAATCCCCTTTTTATTTGATATGAGAAAATTAGGCCAGCAAGCCGCCTCATTAAAAACCCATCCAGTCCCCAAGGGTGCCCTGGATAGGAAAAGAGTGCGTCTGAAACCTGCTGCCTGTTACATCATTTTCTGCTAAGTATAGTATGGACGTAGCTGAGCCACGTTCCATGGTCTATCTCTTTCTTGCATAGGTGCAGTAGTATGAGCAGTGTCGTTGACTGTGGCCGATTCTTCTCTTGCATCTACCAAGTAATGACCCATTATGTAAACTCCGGCTTATGATGAAAGGTCCTTCCCATGGCGGCGATAGCTTGTGTTTTCCCTCGTTTGTTTGAACCAAGCGCAGGACCAAGTCTCCCTCCTGGAAGACCCGGCTTTTTACCCGCGCTGACGGCCCGGGGACCGGCGGCCACGTATAATAACATAGGTTCTTTAGGACCCGGGGCTGCTAGTACTGGTGCTTCCGACAATTGCTTTTTTAGCGCTTCAAACGCCTCATCTGCCTCCTGATCCCACACGAACTTATCTGACTTCCGCAAAAGCCGATACAAGGGTATTGCCTTTTCTCCAAGCCTGGATATGAACCGGCTCAAGGCTGCTACGCAGCCCGTGAGCTTTTGAACATGCTTCAAATTTTCCGGTTTCTTCAAACTTTGGATGGCCTTGATTTTGTCCGGGTTTGCCTCGATTCCTCTCTCGGAGACTATAAAGCCGAGTAACTTCCCAGCCGGGACTCCAAATACGCACTTCGTTGGGTTAAGCTTCATCTGGTACCTTCTCAAGTTTTTAAATGTCCTTCAAATCATCAATGAACGTTTCTGCCTTCCGGGTCTTAATAACCACGTCATCCACATACGCGTGCACGTTGCGCCCAATTTGGTCCTCGAAGCACTTCTGAATACATCGTTGGTAAGTTGCGCCGCATTTTTCAATCCGAACGTCATGGTTTTGTAGCAGAAGGCCCCAAAAGGGTTATGAATGACGTTTTCTCCAATCCTCCCTTTTGAGTTTAATCTGGTGGTACCCCGAATATGCGTCCAGGAAACACAGCAAGTCGCTTCCGGCTACCGCGTCTATGATTTGGTCTATCCTTGGTAGTGCGAACGGATCCTTTGGGCAATGCTTGTTGAGGCTCGTGAAATCGATACACATCCTCCATTCATTTGTCTTTTTCATCACAAGAACCGGGTTTGCTAACCATCGGGTGAAATACTTCCATGATAAGCCTGCGGTTAATAGTCGCGCGATTTCCTCACCTATAGCTCTTCTCCTTTCCTCATTCATCTTTCTCATACCTTGCTTCACAGGCCTGGCCTTGGGATCCACGTGCAAACTGTGCTCTGCCAACTCAGTGGGAATACCCGGCATGTCGCTGGTGTCCAAGCAAACACATCCGCATTTGAAAGGTGAATTCCACCAGAGCCTTTTCTTGCGCATCATCTAGATTGGACCCTATAGTGAACTGCTTGGTGGGATCTCCCTCCACAAAATCTACTTTCTTGGTATCTTGAGCTGCCTTGAACTTTATTCTTTCGTCTTCAGCATCTGGCCTTCAACGCTGTACCATCATCCGATCCACTGCGACCGGTAATACTGAAGCTCTTCCTTCCTGCAGGCTTGTTCGGCCATTACTGAATCTCCCTCATCGCACTCGGCTGCTATAATCCCGGTCTCCATGGATAGTGATGGTCTGCTTGGGGCCCGGAATCTTTAATTGCAGATACACGTAGCACGGCCTAGCCATGAACTTAGCATAAGGCCTTCCGAACAGAGCGTGGTAGGGGCTGTGCAGCTTGACTACCTCAAACGTGAGCCACTCCACCCGATAGTTATCTACCGATTCTCCAAAGGCTACTTCCAACGCAATTTTCCCTTCGGGGCGTGCCGAATGACCCGGCACGATTCCATGGAACACCGTCGAACTTTTTTGTAGCTGGGACTCCTTGAGGTTCATGCGCAAGAAGGTTTCCCAATATAGGATGTTGATACTACTCCCTCCATCCATCAAGACTTTCTTCAGCTCGTAACCATTGACCTGGGGTGCCACCACTAATGCCAAGGTTTCCGGGGTGCTTTATTCCTTCCGGGTGATCCCTTCTGCTCCATGTTACCTCTTGCTCCGCCCATCAAGGATCCGAAGTGGCCGAGGAGGCTGGATCCACTGTTTGCTTCAACGCCCCTTTGTCCCTGCTGGAAGTCCCTGTACATGCACATGATATTGTCCTTTCAAATTGAGCGTACGTACCATGCCGATGAAGATTTTGATTTGGCCGATTGACACCATGGATCCGGATTCGAAGTGATCCGGCTCCAACTCCCACCCGGAATTGTCCACTATCTGCTCTCCTTCGTCATTGGAGTAGATCTCGCCGACGACAAAGTTCTCCATACTCTTCCGAGCTTCTCCCGTGATGTAAACACCTTTGGACGCAGGCCCCACGGTGGGCGCCAACTGTCGTGGGATAATCACGGCAGATGTTACCTGGGGTAACTGATCTTGGGGCAAGTCGACACAGGTATTTGGGAGAGGGTTTAGCTCGAAAGAGAACGTGGCGAAAGCAATCTAAGAACCGGAAAACAACTCGCCGGCTCTCGATATGATTATACTGGATACTCGATAATAGGTGTTACAATTATGACTTGAATCTCCCTCAGGCGAAGCCTAGGGGTTGGTTTATATAGTACTCATACCCCCTTTGGCTTGCCATACAAAGCGCTCCTTGAGTCCTACTCGAACTCTATATACAAACCTAACTTTCCTACCATAACCCACAATCCGGGTTACGATCCTTACAAGCCCTGGGCCTTTCTGAAGCTTCTTTGTTCTTAGCCGGATTTGGTCCATCCGCCGTTTGGGCCGGATTACAGCTGGGAGTTGGCATACCGGGTTACTATCCCCTCATCAAAATCCCCGTTTTCGGCCGTTCCTTCCGCTTTCGAAGGCAATATAAAACCAGATCACGCATCGCCCACTCATGGACAGGGGTAACAAGGTGCAGTGTTGCATGTGGAGTGAGTTGCTCGGAGTGGGTTGTAAGGATGCCCCAGGTGTCGAGGCTGGCATGCAAGAGCGAGAAGCGGCGAGAATCGTCCCGGTTAACGTCCGGTGCTTCGACGCCACCCAGCGCAAACGGCGGCACCATACAGTCCTGCAATGGGGTTCAAGCATTTTGTGTGGGCCCACATTGCCAAGTGTGGCTTACATTCATCTCTGTTGTTTTCCAGGCATCCTAGGTGGAAGGGAACACTATTCTGGACCGAAAGTGCCCAGAAACGGCTACGACATAAGATTGGTAGGCAACTATAGAATGGAAGCGGCTTTTTGAGATCCCACACGTGCAATGTTGATGAAATGAAGCGAGGTTCTTGGAATGCATCATGATTTCGACTTTGGGCATGGGAAACAACAAGTTGGCCAAGGAAATCCCCGTTTTTCGGCCGTTCCTTCCGCTTTCGAAGGCAATATAAAACCAGATCACGCATCGCCCACTCATGGACAGGGGTAACAAGGTGCAGTGTTGCATGTGGAGTGAGTTGCTTGGAGTGGGTTGTAAGGATGCCCCAGGTGTCGAGGCTGGCATGCAAGAGCGAGAAGCGGCGAGAATCGTCCGGTTAACGTCCGGTGCTTCGACGCCACCCAGCGCAACGGCGGCACCATACAGTCCTGCAATGGGGTTCAAGCATTTTGTGTGGGCCCACATTGCCAAGTGTGGCTTACATTCTCATCTCTGCTGTTTTCCAGGCATCCTAGGTGGAAGGGAACACTATTCTGGACCGAAAGTGCCCGGAAACGGCTACGACATAAGATTGGTAGGCAACTATAGAATGGAAGCGGCTTTTTGAGATCCCACACGTGCAATGTTGCTGAAATGAAGCGAGGTTCTTGGAATGCATCATGATTTCGACTTTGGGCATGGGAAACAACAAGTTGGCCAAGGAAATCCCCGTTTTCGGCCGTTCCTTCCGCTTTCGAAGGCAATGTAAAACCAGATCACGCATCGCCCACTCATGGACAGGGTAACAAGGTGCAGTGTTGCATGTGGAGTGAGTTGCTTGGAGTGGTTGTAAGGATGCCCCAGGTGTCGAGGCTGGCATGCAAGAGCGAGAAGCGGCGAGAATCGTCCGGTTAACGTCCGGTGCTTCGACGCCACCCAGCGCAACGGCGGCACCATACAAGTCCTGCAATGGGGTTCAAGCATTTTGTGTGGGCCCATTGCCAAGTGTGGCTTACATTCTCATCTCTGCTTTTCCAGGCATCCTAGGTGGAAGGGAACGCTATTCTGGACCGAAAGTGCCCGGAAACGGCTACGACATAAGATTGGTAGGCAACTTGAGAATGGAAGCGGCTTTTTGAGATCCCACACGTGCAATGTTGCTGAAATGAAGCGAGGTTCTTGGAATGCATCATGATTTCGACTTTGGGCATGGGAAACAACAAGTTGGCCAAGGAAATCCCCGTTTTCGGCCGTTCCTTCCGCTTTCGAAGGCAATATAAAACCAGATCACGCATCGCCCACTCATGGACAGGGGTAACAAGGTGCAGTGTTGCATGTGGAGTGAGTTGCTTGGAGTGGGTTGTAAGGATGCCCCAGGTGTCGAGGCTGGCATGCAAGAGCGAGAAGCGGCGAGAATCGTCCGGTTAACGTCCGGTGCTTCGACGCCACCCAGCGCAAAGGCGGCACCATACGTCCTGCAATGGGGTTCAAGCATTTTGTGTGGGCCCACATTGCCAAGTGTGGCTTACATTCTCATCTCTGCTGTTTTCCAGGCATCCTAGGTGGAAGGGAAACACTATTCTGGACCGAAAGTGCCCGGAAACGGCTACGACATAAGATTGGTAGGCAACTATAGAATGGAAGCGGCTTTTTGAGATCCCACGTGCAATGTTGCTGAAATGAAGCGAGGTTCTTGGAATGCATCATGATTTCGACTTTGGGCATGGGAAACAACAAGTTGGCCAAGGAAATCCCCGTTTTCGGCCGTTCCTTCCGCTTTCGAAGGCAATATAAAACCAGATCACGCATCGCCCACTCATGGACAGGGGTAACAAGGTGCAGTGTTGCATGTGGAGTGAGTTGCTTGGAGTGGGTTGTAAGGATGCCCCAGTGTCGAGGCTGGCATGCAAGAGCGAGAAGCGGCGAGAATCGTCCGGTTAACGTGGTGCTTCGACGCCACCCAGCGCAACGGCGGCACCATACAAGTCCTGCAATGGGGTTCAAGCATTTTGTGTGGCCCACATTGCCAAGTGTGGCTTACATTCTCATCTCTGCTGTTTTCCAGGCATCCTAGGTGGAAGGGAACACTATTCTGGACCGAAAGTGCCCGGAAACGGCTACGACATAAGATTGGTAGGCAACTATAGAATGGAAGCGGCTTTTGAGATCCCACACGTGCAATGTTGCTGAAATGAAGCGAGGTTCTTGGAATGCATCATGATTTCGACTTTGGGCATGGGAAACAACAAGTTGGCCAAGGAAATCCCCGTTTTCGGCCGTTCCTTCCGCTTTCGAAGGCAATATAAAACCAGATCACGCATCGCCCACTCATGGACAGGGGTAACAAGGTGCAGTGTTGCATGTGGAGTGAGTTGCTTGGAGTGGTTGTAAGGATGCCCCAGGTGTCGAGGCTGGCATGCAAGAGCGAGAAGCGGCGAGAATCGTCCGGTTAACGTCCGGTGCTTCGACGCCACCCAGCGCAACGGCGGCACCATACAAGTCCTGCAATGGGGTTCAAGCATTTTGTGTGGGCCCACATTGCCAAGTGTGGCTTACATTCTCATCTCTGCTGTTTTCCAGGCATCCTAGGTGGAAGGGAACACTATTCTGGACCGAAAGTGCCCGGAAACGGCTACGACATAAGATTGGTAGGCAACTTGAGAATGGAAGCGGCTTTTTGAGATCCCACACGTGCAATGTTGCTGAAATGAAGCGAGGTTCTTGGAATGCATCATGATTTCGACTTTGGGCATGGGAAACAACAAGTTGGCCAAGGAAATCCCGTTTTCGGCCGTTCCTTCCGCTTTCGAAGGCAATATAAAACCAGATCACGCATCGCCCACTCATGGACAGGGGTAACAAGGTGCAGTGTTGCATGTGGAGTGAGTTGCTTGGAGTGGGTTGTAAGGATGCCCCAGGTGTCGAGGCTGGCATGCAAGAGCGAGAAGCGGCGAGAATCGTCCGGTTAACGTCCGGTGCTTCGACGCCACCCAGCGCAACGGCGGCACCATACAAGTCCTGCAATGGGGTTCAAGCATTTTGTGGGCCCACATTGCCAAGTGTGGCTTACATTCTCATCTCTGCTGTTTTCCAGGCATCCTAGGTGGAAGGGAACACTATTCTGGACCGAAAGTGCCCGGAAACGGCTACGACATAAGATTGGTAGGCAACTATAGAATGGAAGCGGCTTTTTGAGATCCCACACGTGCAATGTTGCTGAAATGAAGCGAGGTTCTTGGAATGCATCATGATTTCGACTTTGGGCATGGGAAACAACAAGTTGGCCAAGGAAATCCCCGTTTTCGGCCGTTCCTTCCGCTTTCGAAGGCAATATAAAACCAGATCACGCATCGCCCACTCATGGACAGGGGTAACAAGGTGCAGTGTTGCATGTGGAGTGAGTTGCTTGGAGTGGGTTGTAAGGATGCCCCAGTGTCAGGCTGGCATGCAAGAGCGAGAAGCGGCGAGAATCGTCCCGGTTAACGTGGTGCTTCGACGCCACCCAGCGCAACGGCGGCACCATACAGTCCTGCAATGGGGTTCAAGCATTTTGTGTGGGCCCACATTGCCAAGTGTGGCTTACATTCTCATCTCTGCTGTTTTCCAGGCATCCTAGGTGGAAGGGAACACTATTCTGGACCGAAAGTGCCGGAAACGGCTACGACATAAGATTGGTAGGCAACTATAGAATGGAAGCGGCTTTTTGAGATCCCACACGTGCAATGTTGCTGAAATGAAGCGAGGTTCTTGGAATGCATCATGATTTCGACTTTGGGCATGGGAAACAACAAGTTGGCCAAGGAAATCCCCGTTTTCGGCCGTTCCTTCCGCTTTCAAGGCAATATAAAACCAGATCACGCATCGCCCACTCATACGGGTAACAAGGTGCAGTGTTGCATGTGGAGTGAGTTGCTTGGAGTTGGTTTAAGGATGCCAGGTGTCGAGGCTGGCATGCAAGAGTGAGAAGCGGCGAGAATCGTCCGGTTAACGTCCGGTGCTTCGACACACCAGCGCAACGGCGGCACCATACAAGTCCTGCAATGGGGTTCAAGCATTTTGTGTGGGCCCACATTGCCAAGCGTGGCTTACATTCTCATCTCTGCTATTTCCAGGCATCCTAGGTGGAAGGGAACGCTATTCTGGACCGAAAGTGCCCGGAAACGGCTCCGACATAAGATTGGTAGGCAACTTGAGAATGGAAGCGGCTTTTTGAGATCCCACACGTGCAATGTTGCTGAAATGAAGCGAGGTTCTTGGAATGCATCATGATTTCGACTTTGGGCATGGGAAACAACAAGTTGGCCAAGGAAATCCCCGTTTTCGGCCGTTCCTTCCGCTTTCGAAGGCAATATAAAACCAGATCACGCATCGCCCACTCATGGACAGGGGTAACAAGGTGCAGTGTTGCATGTGGAGTGAGTTGCTCGGAGTGGGTTGTAAGGATGCCCCAGGTGTCGAGGCTGGCATGCAAGAGCGAGAAGCGGCGAGAATCGTCCCGGTTAACGTCCGGTGCTTCGACGCCACCCAGCGCAAAGGCGGCACCATACACGTCCTGCAATGGGGTTCAAGCATTTTGTGTGGGCCCACATTGCCAAGTGTGGCTTACATTCTCATCTCTGTTGTTTTCCAGGCATCCTAGGTGGAAGGGAACACTATTCTGGACCGAAAGTGCCCAGAAACGGCTACGACATAAGATTGGTAGGCAACTATAGAATGGAAGCGGCTTTTTGAGATCCCACACGTGCAATGTTGATGAAATGAAGCGAGGTTCTTGGAATGCATCATGATTTCGACTTTGGGCATGGGAAACAACAAGTTGGCCTAGGAAATCCCCGTTTTCGGCCGTTCCTTCCGCTTTCGAAGGAAATATAAAACCAGATCACGCATCGCCCACTCATGGACAGGGGTAACAAGGTGCAGTGTTGCATGTGGAGTGAGTTGCTTGGAGTGGGTTGTAAGGATGCCCCAGCTGTCGAGGCTGGCATGCAAGAGCGAGAAGCGGCGAGAATCGTCCGGTTAACGTCGGTGCTTCGACGCCACCCAGCGCAACGGCGGCACCATACAAGTCCTGCAATGGGGTTCAAGCATTTTGTGTGGGCCCACATTGCCAAGTGTGGCTTACATTCTCATCTCTGCTGTTTTGCAGGCATCCTAGGTGGAAGGGAACACTATTCTGGACCGAAAGTGCCCGGAAACGGCTCCGACATAAGATTGGTAGGCAACTTGAGAATGGAAGCGGCTTTTTGAGATCCCACACGTGCAATGTTGCTGAAATGAAGCGAGGTTCTTGGAATGCATCATGATTTCGACTTTGGGCATGGGAAACAACAAGTTGGCCAAGGAAATCCCCGTTTTCGGCCGTTCCTTCCGCTTTCGAAGGCAATATAAAACCAGATCACGCATCGCCCACTCATGGACAGGGGTAACAAGGTGCAGTGTTGCATGTGGAGTGAGTTGCTTGGAGTGGGTTTTAAGGATGCCCCAGGTGTCGAGGCTGGCATGCAAGAGCGAGAAGCGGCGAGAATCGTCCGGTTAACGTCCGGTGCTTCGACGCCACCCAGCGCAACGGCGGCACCATACAAGTCCTGCAATGGGGTTATTTTGTGTGCCCACATTGCCAAGTGTGGCTTACATTCTCATCTCTGCTGTTTTCCAGGCATCCTAGGTGGAAGGGAACACTATTCTGGACCGAAAGTGCCCGGAAACGGCTACGACATAAGATTGGTAGGCAACTATAGAATGGAAGCGCTTTTTGAGATCCCACACGTGCAATGTTGCTGAAATGAAGCGAGGTTCTTGGAATGCATCATGATTTCGACTTTGGGCATGGGAAACAACAAGTTGGCCAAGGAAATCCCCGTTTTCGGCCGTTCCTTCCGCTTTCGAAGGCAATATAAAACCAGATCACGCATCCCACTCATGGACAGGGGTAACAAGGTGCAGTGTTGCATGTGGAGTGAGTTGCTTGGAGTGGGTTGTAAGGATGCCCAGGTGTAGAGGCTGGCATGCAAGAGCGAGAAGCGGCGAGAATCGTCCGGTTAACGTCCGGTGCTTCGACGCCACCCAGCGCAACGGCGGACCATACAGTCCTGCAATGGGGTTCAAGCATTTTGTGTGGGCCCACATTGCCAAGTGTGGCTTACATTCTCATCTCTGCTGTTTTCCAGGCATCCTAGGTGGAAGGGAACACTATTCTGGACCGAAAGTGCCCGGAAACGGCTACGACATAAGATTGGTAGGCAACTATAGAATGGAAGCGGCTTTTTGAGATCCCACACGTGCAATGTTGCTGAAATGAAGCGAGGTTCTTGGAATGCATCATGATTTCGAATTTGGGCATGGGAAACAACAAGTTGGCCAAGGAAATTCCCGTTTTCGGCCGTTCCTTCCGCTTTCGAAGGCAATATAAAACCAGATCACGCATCGCCCACTCATGGACAGGGGTAACAAGGTGCAGTGTTGCATGTGGAGTGAGTTGCTTGGAGTGGGTTGTAAGGATGCCCCAGGTGTCGAGGCTGGCATGCAAGAGCGAGAAGCGGCGAGAATCGTCCCGGTTAACGTCCGGTGCTTCGACACACCAGCGCAACGGCGGCACCATACAAGTCCTGCAATGGGGTTCAAGCATTTTGTGTGGGCCCACATTGCCAAGTGTGGCTTACATTCTCATCTCTGCTGTTTTCCAGGCATCCTAGGTGGAAGGGAACACTATTCTGGACCGAAAGTGCCCGGAAACGGCTACGACATAAGATTGGTAGGCAACTATAGAATGGAAGCGCTTTTTGAGATCCCACACGTGCAATGTTGCTGAAATGAAGCGAGGTTCTTGGAATGCATCATGATTTCGACTTTGGGCATGGGAAACAACAAGTTGGCCAAGGAAATCCCCGTTTTCGGCCGTTCCTTCCGCTTTCGAAGGCAATATAAAACCAGATCACGCATCGCCCACTCATGGACAGGGGTAACAAGGTGCAGTGTTGCATGTGGAGTGAGTTGCTTGGAGTGGGTTGTAAGGATGCCCCAGTGTCGAGGCTGGCATGCAAGAGCGAGAAGCGGCGAGAATCGTCCCGGTTAACGTGGTGCTTCGACGCCACCCAGCGCAACGGCGGCACCATACACGTCCTGCAATGGGGTTCAAGCATTTTGTGTGGGCCCACATTGCCAAGTGTGGCTTACATTCATCTCTGCTGTTTTGCAGGCATCCTAGGTGGAAGGGAACACTATTCTGGACCGAAAGTGCCCGGAAACGGCTACGACATAAGATTGGTAGGCAACTTGAGAATGGAAGCGGCTTTTTGAGATCCCACACGTGCAATGTTGCTGAAATGAAGCGAGGTTCTTGGAATGCATCATGATTTCGACTTTGGGCATGGGAAACAACAAGTTGGCCAAGGAAATCCCCGTTTTCGGCCGTTCCTTCCGCTTTCGAAGGCAATATAAAACCAGATCACGCATCGCCCACTCATGGACAGGGGTAACAAGGTGCAGTGTTGCATGTGGAGTGAGTTGCTTGGAGTGGGTTTTAAGGATGCCCCAGTGTCGAGGCTGGCATGCAAGAGCGAGAAGCGGCGAGAATCGTCCCGGTTAACGTCCGGTGCTTCGACGCCACCCAGCGCAACGGCGGCACCATACAAGTCCTGCAATGGGGTTCAAGCATTTTGTGTGGGCCCACATTGCAAGTGTGGCTTACATTCTCATCTTGCTGTTTTCCAGGCATCCTAGGTGGAAGGGAACACTATTCTGGACCGAAGTGCCCGGAAACGGCTACGACATAAGATTGGTAGGAAATAGAATGGAAGCTTTTTGAGATCCACACGTGCAATTGCTGAAATGAAGCGAGGTTCTTGGAATGCATCATGATTTCGACTTTGGGCAGAAACAACAAGTTGGCCAAGGAAATCCCCGTTTTCGGTCGTTCCTTCCGCTTTCGAAGGCAATATAAAACCAGATCACGCATCACCCACTCATGGACAGGGGTAACAGGTGCAGTGTTGCATGTGGAGTGAGTTGCTTGGAGTGGGTTGTAAGGATGCCCTAGGTGTAGAGGCTGGCATGCAAGAGCGAGAAGCGGCGAGAATCGTCCCGGTTAACGTCCGGTGCTTCGACGCCACCCAGCGCAACGGCGAGACCATACACGTCCTGCAATGGGGTTCAAGCATTTTGTGTGGGCCCACATTGCCAAGTGTGGCTTACATTCTCATCTCTGTTGTTTTCCAGGCATCCTAGGTGGAAGGGAACACTATTCTGGACCGAAAGTGCCCGGAAACGGCTACGACATAAGATTGGTAGGCAACTATAGAATGGAAGCGGCTTTTTGAGATCCCACACGTGCAATGTTGCTGAAATGAAGCGAGGTTCTTGGAATGCATCATGATTTCGAATTTGGGCATGGGAAACAACAAGTTGGCCAAGGAAATTCCCGTTTTCGGCCGTTCCTTCCGCTTTCGAAGGCAATATAAAACCAGATCACGCATCGCCCAGTCATGGACAGGTAACAAGGTGCAGTGTTGCATGTGGAGTGAGTTGCTTGGAGGGTTGTAAGGATGCCCCAGGTGTCGAGGCTGGCATGCAAGAGCGAGAAGCGGCGAGAATCGTCCCGGTTAACGTCCGGTGCTTCGACACCCAGCGCAACGGCGGCACCATACAAGTCCTGCAATGGGGTTCAAGCATTTTGTGTGGGCCCATATTGCCAAGTGTGGCTTACATTCATCTCTCTGTTTTCCAGGCATCCTAGGTGGAAGGGAACACTATTCTGGACCGAAAGTGCCCGGAAACGGCTACGACATAAGATTGGTAGGCAACTATAGAATGGAAGCGCTTTTTGAGATCCCACACGTGCAATGTTGCTGAAATGAAGCGAGGTTCTTGGAATGCATCATGATTTCGACTTTGGGCATGGGAAACAACAAGTTGGCCAAGGAAATCCCCGTTTTCGGCCGTTCCTTCCGCTTTCGAAGGCAATATAAAACCAGATCACGCATCACCCACTGGACAGGGTAACAAGGTGTAGTGTTGCATGTGGAGTGAGTTGCTTGGAGTGGGTTGTAAGGATGCCCCAGTGTCGAGGCTGGCATGCAAGAGCGAGAAGCGGCGAGAATCGTCCGGTTAACGTCGGTGCTTCGACGCCACCCAGCGCAACGGCGGCACCATACAGTCCTGCAATGGGGTTCAAGCATTTTTTGTGGGCCCACATTGCCAAGTGTGGCTTACATTCTCATCTCTGCTGTTTTCCAGGCATCCTAGGTGGAAGGGAACACTATTCTGGACCGAAAGTGCCCGGAAACGGCTACGACATAAGATTGGTAGGCAATAGAATGGAAGCGCTTTTTGAGACCCACACGTGCAATGTTGCTGAAATGAAGTGAGGTTCTTGGAATGCATCATGATTTCGACTTTGGGCATGGGAAACAACAAGTTGGCCAAGGAAATCCGTTTTCGGCCGTTCCTTCCGCTTTCGAAGGCAATATAAAACTAGATCACGCATCGCCCACTCATGGATAGGGGTAAACAAGGTGCAGTGTTGCATGTGGAGTGAGTTGCTTGGAGCGGGTTGTAAGGATGCCCCAGGTGTCGAGGCTGGCATGCAAGAGCGAGAAGCGGCGAGAATCGTCCCGGTTAACGTCCGGTGCTTCGACGCCACCCAGCGCAACGGCGGCACCATACAAGTCCTGCAATGGGGTTCAAGCATTTTGTGTGGGCCCATTGCCAAGTGTGGCTTACATTCTCATCTCTGCTGTTTTCCAGGCATCCTAGGTGGAAGGAACACTATTCTGGACCGAAAGTGCCCGGAAACGGCTACGACATAAGATTGGTAGGCAACTATAGAATGGAAGGGCTTTTTGAGATCCCACACGTGCAATGTTGCTGAAATGAAGCGAGGTTCTTGGAATGCATATGATTTCGACTTTGGGCATGGGAAACAACAAGTTGGCCAAGGAAATCCCCGTTTTCGGCCGTTCCTTCCGCTTTCGAAGGAAATATAAAACCAGATCACGCATCGCCCACTCATGGACAGGGGTAACAAGGTGCAGTGTTGCATGTGGAGTGAGTTGCTTGGAGTGGGTTGTAAGGATGCCCCAGGTGTCGAGGCTGGCATGCAAGAGCGAGAAGCGGCGAGAATCGTCCCGGTTAACGTCCGGTGCTTCGACGCCACCAGCGCAACGGCGGCACCATACAAGTCCTGCAATGGGGTTCAAGCATTTTGTGTGGGCCCACATTGCCAAGTGTGGCTTACATTCTCATCTCTGCTGTTTTCCAGGCATCCTAGGTGGAAGGGAACACTATTCTGGACCGAAAGTGCCCGGAAACGGCTACCATAAGATTGGTAGGCAACTATAGAATGGAAGCGCTTTTTGAGATCCCACACGTGCAATGTTGCTGAAATGAAGCGAGGTTCTTGGAATGCATCATGATTTCGACTTTGGGCATGGGAAACAACAAGTTGGCCAAGGAAATCCCCGTTTTCGGCCGTTCCTTCCGCTTTGGAAGGCAATATAAACCAGATCAGCTCCACTCATGGACAGGGGTAACAAGGTGCAGTGTTGCATGTGGAGTGAGTTGCTTGGAGTGGGTTGTAAGGATGCCCAGGTGTGAGGCTGGCATGCAAGAGCGAGAAGCGGCGAGAATCGTCCGGTTAACGTCCGGTGCTTCGACGCCACCCAGCGCAACGGCGGCACCATACGTCCTGCAATGGGGTTCAAGCATTTTGTGTGGGCCCACATTGCCAAGTGTGGCTTACATTCTCATCTCTGCTGTTTTCCAGGCATCCTAGGTGGAAGGGAACACTTTCTGGACCGAAAGTGCCCGGAAACGGCTACGACATAAGATTGGTAGGCAACTATAGAATGGAAGCGGCTTTTTGAGATCCCACACGTGCAATGTTGCTGAAATGAAGCGAGGTTCTTGGAATGCATCATGATTTCGACTTTGGGCATGGGAAACAACAAGTTGGCCAAGGAAATCCCGTTTCGGCCGTTCCTTTTGCTTTCGAAGGCAATATAAAACCAGATCACGCATCGCCCACTCATGGACAGGGGTAACAAGGTGCAGTGTTGCATGGGGAGTGAGTTGCTTGGAGTGGGTTGTAAGGATGCCAGGTGTCGAGGCTGGCATGCAAGAGCGAGAAGCGGCGAGAATCGTCCGGTTAAACGTCCGGTGCTTCGACGCCCCAGCGCAACGGCGGCACCATACAAGTCCTGCAATGGGGTTCAAGCATTTTTGTGGGCCCACATTGCCAAGTGTGGCTTACATTTCTCATCTCTGCTTTCCAGGCATCCTAGGTGGAAGGGAACACTATTCTGGACCGAAAGTGCCCGGAAACGGCTACGACATAAGATTGGTAGGCAACTTGAGAATGGAAGCGGCTTTTTGAGATCCCACACGTGCAATGTTGCTGAAATGAAGCGAGGTTCTTGGAATGCATCATGATTTCACTTTGGGCATGGGAACAACAAGTTGGCCAAGGAAATCCCCGTTTTCGGCCGTTCCTTCCGCTTTCGAAGGCAATATAAAACCATCACGCATCGCCCACTCATGGACAGGGGTAACAAGGTGCAGTGTTGCATGTGGAGTGAGTTGCTTGGAGTGGGTTGTAAGGATGCCCCAGGTGTCGAGGCTGGCATGCAAGAGCGAGAAGCGGCGAGAATCGTCCGGTTAACGTCCGGTGCTTCGACGCCACCCAGCGCAACGGCGGCACCATACAAGTCCTGCAATGGGGTTCAAGCATTTTGTGTGGGCCCACATTGCCAAGTGTGGCTTACATTCTCATCTCTGCTGTTTTCCAGGCATCCTAGGTGGAAGGGAACACTATTCTGGACCGAAAGTGCCGGAAACGGCTACGACATAAGATTGGTAGGCAACTATAGAATGGAAGCGGTTTTGAGATCCCACACGTGCAATGTTGCTGAAATAAGCGAGGTTCTTGGAATGCATCATGATTTCGACTTTGGCATGGGAAACAACAAGTTGGCCAAGGAAATCCCCGTTTTCGGCCGTTCCTTCCGCTTTCGAAGGCAATATAAAACCAGATCACGCATCGCCCACTCATGGACAGGGGTAACAAGGTGCAGTGTTGCATGTGGAGTGAGTTGCTTGGAGTGGGTTGTAAGGATGCCCCAGGTGTCGAGGCTGGCATGCAAGAGCGAGAAGCGGCGAGGAGAATCGTCCGGTTAACGTCCGGTGCTTCGACGCCACCCAGCGCAACGGCGGACCATACAGTCCTGCAATGGGGTTCAAGCATTTTGTGTGGGCCCACTTGCCAAGTGTGGCTTACATTCTCATCTTGCTGTTTTCCAGGCATCCTAGGTGGAAGGGAACACTATTCTGGACCGAAAGTGCCCGGAAACGGCTACGACATAAGATTGGTAGGCAACTATAGAATGGAAGCGGCTTTTTGAGATCCCACACGTGCAATGTTGCTGAAATGAAGAGGTTCTTGGAATGCATCATGATTTCGAATTTGGGCATGGGAAACAACAAGTTGGCCAAGGAAATCCCGTTTTCGGCCGTTCCTTCCGCTTCGAAGGCAATATAAAACCAGATCACGCATCGCCCACTCATGGACAGGGGTAACAAGGTGCAGTGTTGCATGTGGAGTGAGTTGCTTGGAGTGGGTTTTAAGGATGCCCAGGTGTCGAGGCTGGCATGCAAGAGCGAGAAGCGGCGAGAATCGTCCGGTTAACGTCGGTGCTTCGACGCCACCCAGCGCAACGGCGGCACCATACAAGTCCTGCAATGGGGTTCAAGCATTTTTTTGGGCCCACATTGCCAAGTGTGGCTTACATTCTCATCTCTGCTTTTCCAGGCATCCTAGGTGGAAGGGAACACTATTCTGGACCGAAAGTGCCCGGAAACGGCTACGACATAAGATTGGTAGGCAACTAGAATGGAAGCGGCTTTTTGAGATCCCACACGTGCAATGTTGCTGAAATGAAGCGAGGTTCTTGGAATGCATCATGATTTCGACTTTGGGCATGGGAAACAACAAGTTGGAGGAAATCCCGTTTTCGGCCGTTCCTTCCGCTTTCGAAGGCAATAAAACCAGATCACGCATCGCCCACTCATGGACAGGGGTAACAAGGTGCAGTGTTGCATGTGGAGTGAGTTGCTTGGAGTGGGTTGTAAGGATGCCCCAGGCTGTGGAGGCTGGCATGCAAGAGCGAGAAGCGGGAGAATCGTCCGGTTAACGTCCGGTGCTTCGACGCCACCCAGCGCAACGGCGGCACCATACAAGTCCTGCAATGGGGTTCAAGCATTTTGTGTGGGCCCACATTGCCAAGTGTGGCTTACATTCTCATCTCTGCTGTTTTCCAGGCATCCTAGGTGGAAGGGAACACTATTCTGGAAAGTGCCCGGAAACGGCTACGAATAAGATTGGTAGGCAACTATAGAATGGAAGCGGCTTTTTGAGATCCCACGTGCAATGTTGCTGAAATGAAGCGAGGTTCTTGGAATGCATCATGATTTTGACTTTGGGCATGGGAAACAACAAGTTGGCCAAGGAAATCCCCGTTTTGGCCGTTCCTTCCGCTTTCGAAGGCAATATAAAACCAGATCACGCATCGCCCACTCATGGACAGGGGTAACAAGGTGCAGTGTTGCATGTGGAGTGAGTTGCTTGGAGTGGGTTTTAAGGATGCCAGGTGTCGAGGCTGGCATGCAAGAGCGAGAAGCGGCGAGAATCGTCCGGTTAACGTCCGGTGCTTCGACGCCACCCAGCGCAACGGCGGCACCATACAAGTCCTGCAATGGGGTTCAAGCATTTTTGTGGGCCCACATTGCCAAGTGTGGCTTACATTCTCATCTCTGTTTTCCATTTAGGAAGGGAAACATTCTGGACCGAAAGTGCCCGGAAACGGCTACGACATAAGATTGGTAGGCAACTATAGAATGGAAGCGGCTTTTTGAGATCCCACACGTGCAATGTTGCTGAAATGAAGCGAGGTTCTTGGAATGCATCATGATTTCGACTTTGGGCATGGGAAACAACAAGTTGGCCAAGGAAATCCCCGTTTTCGGCCGTTCCTTCCGCTTTCGAAGGCAATATAAAACCAGATCACGCATCGCCCACTCATGGACAGGGGTAACAAGGTGCAGTGTTGCATGTGGAGTGAGTTGCTTGGAGTGGGTTTTTAAGGATGCCCCAGGTGTGGCTGGCATGCAAGAGCGAGAAGCGGCGAGAATCGTCCGGTTAACGTCCGGTGCTTCGACGCCACCCAGCGCAACGCGGCACCATACAAGTCCTGCAATGGGGTTCAAGCATTTTTTTGTGGGCCCACATTGCCAAGTGTGGCTTACATTCTCATCTCTGCTATTTTCCAGGCATCCTAGGTGGAAGGGAACACTATTCTGGACCGAAAGTGCCCGGAAACGGCTACGACATAAGATTGGTAGGCAACTATAGAATGGAAGCGGCTTTTTGAGATCCCACACGTGCAATGTTGCTGAAATGAAGCGAGGTTCTTGGAATGCATCATGATTTCGACTTTGGGCATGGGAAACAACAAGTTGGCCAAGGAAATCCCCGTTTTCGGCCGTTCCTTCCGCTTTCGAAGGCAATATAAAACCAGATCACGCATCGCCCACTCATGGACAGGGGTAACAAGGTGCAGTGTTGCATGTGGAGTGAGTTGCTTGGAGTGGGTTGTAAGGATGCCCCAGTGTCGAGGCTGGCATGCAAGAGCGAGAAGCGGCGAGAATCGTCCGGGTTAACGTCGGTGCTTCGACGCCACCCAGCGCAACGGCGGCACCATACAGTCCTGCAATGGGGTTCAAGCATTTTGTGTGGGCTCACATTGCCAAGTGTGGCTTACATTCTCATCTATGCTGTTTTCCGCATCCTAGGTGGAAGGGAACACTATTCTGGACCGAAAGTGCCGGAAACGGCTACGACATAAGATTGGTAGGCAACTATAGAATGGAAGCGGCTTTTTGAGATCCCACATGTGCAATGTTGCTGAAATGAAGCGAGGTTCTTGGAATGCATCATGATTTCGACTTTGGGCATGGGAAACAACAAGTGGCCAAGGAAATCCCCGTTTTCGGCCGTTCCTTCCGCTTTCGAAGGCAATATAAAACCAGATCACGCATCGCCCACTCATGGACAGGGGTAACAAGGTGCAGTGTTGCATGTGGAGTGAGTTGCTTGGAGTGGGTTGTAAGGATGCCCCAGTGTCGAGGCTGGCATGCAAGAGCGAGAAGCGGCGAGAATCGTCCGGTTAACGTCCGGTGCTTCGACGCCACCCAGCGCAACGGCGGCACCATACAGTCCTGCAATGGGGTTCAAGCATTTTGTGTGGGCCACATTGCCAAGTGTGGCTTACATTCTCATCTCTGCTGTTTTCCAGGCATCCTAGGTGGAAGGGAACACTATTCTGGACCGAAAGTGCCCGGAAACGGCTACGACATAAGATTGGTAGGCAACTATAGAATGGAAGCGGCTTTTTGAGATCCCACACGTGCAATGTTGCTGAAATGAAGCGAGGTTCTTGGAATGCATCATGATTTCGACTTTGGGCATGGGAAACAACAAGTTGGCAAGGAAATCCCCGTTTTCGGCCGTTCCTTCCGCTTTCGAAGGCAATATAAAACCAGATCACGCATCGCCCACTCATGGACAGGGGTAACAAGGTGCAGTGTTGCATGTGGGAGTGAGTTGCTTGGAGCGGGTTGTAAGGATGCCCCAGGTGTCGAGGCTGGCATGCAAGAGCGAGAAGCGGCGAGAATCGTCCCGGTTAACGTCCGGTGCTTCGACGCCACCCAGCGCAACGGCGGCACCATACAAGTCCTGCAATGGGGTTCAAGCATTTTGTGGGCCCACATTGCCAAGTGTGGCTTACATTTCATCTCTGCTGTTTTCCAGGCATCCTAGGTGGAAGGGAACACTATTCTAGACCGAAAGTGCCCGGAAAACGGCTACGACATAAGATTGGTAGGCAACTATAGAATGGAAGCGGCTTTTTGAGATCCCACACGTGCAATGTTGCTGAAATGAAGCGAGGTTCTTGGAATGCATCATGATTTCGACTTTGGGCATGGGAAACAACAAGTTGGCCAAGGAAATCCCCATTTTCGGCCGTTCATTCCGCTTTCGAAGGCAATATAAAACCAGATCACGCATCGCCCACTCATGGACATGGGTAACAAGGTGCAGTGTTGCATGTGGAGTGAGTTGCTTGGAGTGGGTTGTAAGGATGCCCCCGTCGAGGCTGGCATGCAAGAGCGAGAAGCGGCGAGAATCGTCCCGGTTAACGTCTGGTGCTTCGACGCCACCCAGCGCAATGGCGGCACCATACACGTCCTGCAATGGGGTTCAAGCATTTTGTGTGGGCCCACATTGCCAAGTGTGGCTTACATTCTCATCTCTGCTGTTTTCCAGGCATCCTAGGTGGAAGGGAACACTATTCTAGATCGAAAGTGCCCGGAAACGGCTACGACATAAGATTGGTAGGCAACTATAGAATGGAAGCGGCTTTTTGAGATCCCACACGTGCAATGTTGCTGAAATGAAGCGAGGTTCTTGGAATGCATCATGATTTCGACTTTGGGCATGGGAAACAACAAGTTGGCCAAGGAAATCCCCGTTTTCGGGCGTTCCTTCCGCTTTCGAAGGCAATATAAAACCAGATCACGCATCGCCCACTCATGGACAGGGGTAACAAGGTGCAGTGTTGCATGTGGAGTGAGTTGCTTGGAGTTGGTTGTAAGGATGCCCCAGGTGTCGAGACTGGCATGCAAGAGCGAGAAGCGGCGAGAATCGTCCCGGTTAACGTCCGGTGCTTCGACGCCACCCAGCGCAACGGCGGCACCATACACGTCCTGCAATGGGGTTCAAGAATTCTGTGTGGGCCCACATTGCCAAGTGTGTCTTACTGTCAGACCCCGGACCCAGAGATATACATACTGTTATGTGCTCCTAGCCATGGACCCACAAGGGCTTCAGGGTTACCAGCCCCGGCCGCAACAAACAACGGCAGGCAGATCGGATTCATCGGCACGTAGTCCGGATCCCCGATCTACTACTCCTTGTATCCATGCTAGTCAACCAACTATGCATACCCAAGCGTCCACGAGTCGGGTGAAACTGAAGGAAACGGGACCAAAGCTATACAGAGATGCTATGTGTCCATAAAGTGCAACAACAATCGAGGGTTGCTGGGGTTACCTCGCCCCAGGCCGATCACATCGACAGGCGGGCTCGGACATGGATCATCGGCACCACAACCCCTCGACTGCGACAACTATGCAGGCATAGCCAAAACTGTATAACAATGAGCTCGAAACCAACAACCGATCAAAGCAGTACTCTAAACATGAAGCTTTATTAAACAAGATATTACTAGAGTATAGCTTACAAACAGAGGTCACACGACCCAACATTACATCAGACAACGGAAGGAAAATTATGTTGCTAATCAACAAGAACCAAAAAGGCCTAAGAGGCCGCAACATAAGGCGACGTCCCAGCCCATAGATTCCAGGCTGCTACCTGGGAACCCCGGATTACTCGTCGATGTCCACGTCGAAACACCATCGAACTGAGGAACTCCACCTGAACCAAGTTGAAGCAAACATGAGTACGGGAGGTACCCAACAAGACTTAGTTAACCTATTATATATCTGCTTCTCTTAGGAAGAGTTATGAAGGTTGTTTTGCGTAAATCCATCTTTATTTTCCAAGTTGAGGGAGGAATAGCACGTCTCATGGAGTATTTTGAAAACAGATGAGAAAGCTACTCAACTACTGATATCATCATCTTTTTAATCCACCGAACAATTTCAGCACCTCGTGCTTCAAAGATCACCACCTCAAGTTGTTTCGGTAACTCAAACTACAAGGTAACCCCTCTCGAATCTCCGAGGAGGCCATCCTTCATTCGTTATCAGCAAGTTTTAATCATTCCGTTTAAGTTGTCTATGATCACAGAATCCGTCACCAAGTCGTCCTTAACCGCGGACACGGCTTTTCGAAAGATTAAACCCTGCAGGGGTGTACAACTTTAACCACACGTACCAACCAACTCTTAATGCCAGATCATTAGCACTATTCCGGGAAGTGCCGGCAGATGGAGGTCGACCACGACCTTTCCTTGCTTCGCCTATTCCATGAGTCGCTCCGAGTAGATGGTCCGCCAATAGGGAGTGGCCATCTCCTGCCGGGTCTCTATCGTTGTGCGCAATGCTCGACGGTTACCTACCCGCAGAGCGCCGATACACCACCACGTCCTAGTTTTGAAAACGTTTTGATATCCCCGCAAATCCAAATGGAAAGCCCGAACTAGGCAACTCATGGAACAAACTAGGCAAGTTGGGATCGAGGGGAATCTAAGCCCCGTGTGGATGCACGCTCAGTCTTGGCTCGAAGACGAGAACTCGCTCCTAGGGGCATGAACGAGACAACCACACAGACCCTCTGTGATCTCGTCATCCCAACATTTTAAAACATATTAAACAAGATCTCTTAACTTTCCACAACATCCTACCATACTAGATTCATCCGCGGCTCTGATTCATCAACCGGACGGAGCAGAGATAACAGGCATGTATGACTAAGCATGGCATATTTGAGGCTATGGCGATACACAAAACAAATCCTATGTCTGCTAGGAGCATTGAATCATGATATCTGGGTTATGCAAATAAATAGGACAACTCTATCCGCTGACTCAAGATACTTTGGAACCGAATGCATTTGTACGAGAATGAAAAGTCTTTCGAAATCATATATGGGCAGATAAGAGGTTATACTTGCCTTGCTTCAAGAAAACCAGAGAAAGTCTTCAGGAATAAGTGCTTGACTTGTCGGTTAAGATCAAGTATTCGTCATTGGATTGTTGGCCTTCTCTTCGGAGTCACGTTCTACCGAGAGGAAACAACACCGAAAGAGAAATAACAATCAACACATGGCATCGATGCAATGCGCAATATGTATGCATGAGCAAATTAATGCAATGAAATAAAGCCCTAAACATGTTCTTTGGGTTGCTAGGGTTCGTATGTCAGTTAAACATTTTTAGTGGAATTAGTCCGAAATAGACCCCGGAGGGGGTTTCGGACGATTATGAAAGTAGGTACAATTTTTATTGCTCAACTGGGTTTGAAAACATCATGAATAGGTTGCATTTGTCATTTTGAGCAAAATGGTATATAACTTTTAATTTTTCTAATTTTCTTGAATAAAAAACTTATTTTTCCATTTTAAAATGATTAAACAACATTAAATAATGTTCAAAAATCAACTTTCTCAAACATGTATGAAAATTACATATTTAGATTGAGATAATTTTTGTGATCAAAAACTATATATTCATTTTATTTTTCTGAGTAACATAATTAAAGTTATTCATTTAGCAATTTATCTCCTTTTCTGGAATTTCCTGGAATTACCAAAATGGGGGTTTATGACGTCATCGTGAGGTCATGGTGACATCACAAGGGAGACAACCTTCTCTGTTGAACTCAAATCGAATGATTTGCGCGAATTTCTCTGAATCGAAGTTACCACGACGCAGAGGAGGGTACGGCGAATCGGTGGGTGGTGGCGGCTTGGACCAAAAGGTCATGGGATCGCCGGCGGCGACCATACCGCGGCGGCGGAGCAACGACCAGGTGGCGACTAGCTACAGAGAGGTAGGGGGAGTTGGAGGGCACCAGCAGGTAGGAGAGCTCACCGCGGTTCTGTTGATGTGGTCAGAGGAGGTTGAGGCGGCCGGAATAGGCGGCAACGAGCGCGGAGACGGCGGCCGGACTCGAGGAGGACGCCGCGATTCGCGCAGGATAGGCCATCCCGACAAGCGAAACTCCACGGGAAGATAGGGGGGACCTTGCGGAGCTCCACGGACGCTCAGTTCGTCGGGGGATGGCCGGAAACGGGCACACGACGGCGGCCAGCGGGTCGGTATGGTTAGGGGTTTGGTTCCTGCGGCCGGGAGAGACAGAGAGGATAGGCATCGAGGGAGAGAGAGATACGGAGAGGAGGGAAACGAGGCACGAAGCCCTCGTGGTCGTATCTGCGAGGCGGCGAGCAGGACGTGGCGACGGCGACCTGTGCAGCGGCCACGCACTGCTTTCCTTCTGGCCAGAGCTAGATGTGACGCCCCGAGATCGGGCACTATGCAGATTTCAGCATTCCCGCCAAATCGCATAATAACCGATTCAGTTTGCCATTATGATACATTACAATAGTTCACGAATAATCCACAATTACAACAGAAACAGATAGATACAAGATGACTCAAACGAGCCAGGGTTACAACTGATACAATACAAAGATCCCAAATAACAGCGGAAGAAACAAACGTCCGTCTACGGACAAGATCCAAATTGGACTAAGAGTCCTGAAGATAACCGAGAGCGTCCAATCCTGCCCAGGCCAAGCCGGAGGGATTTCCAAGCTAACGTCGTCAGACTTCAAACCTGTTGACTGCAATTTGGAATTTGCAGCCACGAAGAGATTCGTGGGTCAGTACGGTTAGTACTGGCAAGGGGGACAAAGCCCATACTACTCACAAGTTATACCGGCGTAGCCAATCATCACAAGATACAAATACTTTTAGGATCAACGGAAAGGAAGGGGTTATTGCAAGTAATTGACAGCAGGCTGCACTAACCAACTACAGAGATTCTATTACTTCCAACTATCAGAAAGGGGATAAGATCGAGGTTGTAACCAACTGAAAGATAACTTCAAACAAACCCATCCTGGATCTCGCCCCTTATCCGAAGAAGCAATCCGAGGATAACTCACAGTTGGATTAATGATGGTCCAGATTATTGTGTCAATAAGCCTATTACTAGTCAAGTTGTTAATCATGGGGTGAAAGATTGTTAATGATTAGGTTTAAGTTGTCCTGAGTACTTGTTAGCCAGTACTTTCACCAAGTAATCCATAACGCGGAAAACACGGCTTCTCGAGAAGATTTACCCTGCAGGGATGCACCAAAGTAACCACACTCATGAATATCCCGCCAGATGGAATGCCTCCCACAAGCGGGGCACTCAACAATCCAACCCTTCTTCGCATCAAGCCCAAAGCACCTTGGGCGCACGGCTAATCGAGCCCAGAAGAAATGGACCTCATAGCACTCTAAGAACGTGTCCCCCTATATGCCGACTACGAAAGTTCCACCCGGGATCCAAGGGCTCGCAAAATCATGCATGCAGCAAATGGAAAACCGAAAATGAGGCGATTTGGACGAGATGCGAATCGGGTCAAACTGAGGGGGAGCCCATACTCCCCAAATGGGTAGTGCGCTCATCATGGAAAGAGAGACCCTTTTTCCTATTAGGGTCGACACTAGCAGGCCTCAAAACCTCAAAGGGCCTCCTGCCGGTGCCTTATCATCAAATTATTATTATTATTACCATTAGCAATTATCAGGTTTGATTGATTAACAACGAGCCCCCGGAACAATAGTAATAGTGAAGAAGTAACGACAACGAGTTCGAGCAAAAGCAACCCTAAGCAGGCTAGATAGGAACAGGCTCAATCAATGGCTGTAGGTATGGGAATGAGGCAATATCAGGGCTCAAGGTATCATGTGATAGGTTCGTAACAGAAGCAATCTACTACTAAGGCTAGCAGAAAAGAACAACGGAAGTATCGGTAACAAGTGATGAAAGGCAGCCATATGGCATGCAAGTGAGTATACTTGCCTGAGATCCCGCAAGGTAGCAGAACTTGTCGTTGCTCACATCATCTCAACGTCCTATCCGAGAAGAAGCAACGAACCTCGAAACAAACACCGGGATGCAACAATTACTGCTACGGCAAAAGATCCAGCATGATCAAGATGGATGCATGACATGTTTAATAGATGCACCAAAGTAAACTAGTGGATATGAAACACAAGTTTTAAATGGATTCCATATGCAAGATTGCATATGGCAAACCCATGCCTTATAGTTGAATTAGTTGTTCTAAACACTAAGCATCATGTGTAAGTGAGTTAGAATGATGCATGCATGATTAAGAACAAGAAGATACAACATTAAGTGCACTTGGAATGATGGTTAAACAATTTTAGAAAACAGTTATCAAGTTTGGAAATTATTGTTACTTAATGGTGAACAAGTAATTGTTGTTTTCATCAAGTTAAAGTGTGCAAAAAAATAACAAAGTTGATATTTGAAAAGAACATCAAATCTTAGTTGGATTACATGTTTCACATATTGAAATTGGACTTTGGATTATTTAATTATGAATTAAACAATATTAAACAAGTTTAATTGAATTAAACAAGAATTAAATGGTTTAGGCAATTTAAATTATTCAAACCAGAAAACAAAGTTTATATTTGAATAGGGTATTCAAAATGGTATGAAAAACATATTTTATTTGGATTATTTGGACTTAGGAATAATTAGTTATGAATTATACAAATGGCATTTGAATTATTTAAGTTGAATTTTAATGCATTTGAAGTTTCCAAAACAGAATACAAATTGGATATTTGGAAAGTTTATAAAATTTGGATCAGGATAGACATCAAGTTTGTATTTATTGGGTTCATATTTTAAAAGTTATTGAATTTGCAAATGAGGTGTTTATTCTGCCATTTAAAGAAAAACAGAAATTAAAACGGATTGTTTTTAATACTTTTGTTACAGCGGGGCTAGCCAGCAGAGGCTGACGAGAGGGCCACGGGGCCACGCTGGCGCTGCGTGGCGCGGTTAGGAGTGACAGGGCACCGCGGTCTATGACCAGTGGGCCCTGCTGCGCGGAAGGAAAACGAAAAAAAAGAAAGCTGCGCCGCGGGACTCGAACCCGGGACGCGCTGCGCGCTGAAGGAACGGAACCAAGTGTGCTGTGTGCGCGCGTTTGACAGTAACAAGGGCGCAGCTAGGATAAGGTTACTGAAAACGAAACTGAACTTCTGAAGATCAACACCTGCAGCGACCTGAACGCTGACAGAGGGAAGTTCACCGGCGACGTCCTCGCGCGTGTGTTGCTGATGGATGCGGCCAAAGATGACGGATGTGCGCGCGCGTATGCAGAGGAAGGGACGGAGGTGACGGTGGTGCTTACCACCGTTGAAGGCGTGGCAGAGGGTCGATGACGGCGGCGTGACGGCTGCAGCGCGGGGGTCGTGGACGGCGGCGCACGTGTAGTCGTTCTCCGGTGGTGCTCCGGTGTCAAGTTGAGAGAGGAAGGAGAGGGCGCTCGATTTCAGTAGCTAGGTTGGGTGCAGGTGGATGGAGACGGCGGAGGCCATGGCGGATTCAGAGATGGCCGCGCCGGTGAGAACGAGTTTGCAGAGAGAGGGGAAAATCGGCGCGGGGAAGGAGCGATTGGCGGCAGCGGCGCGAGGAGAGGAAAACCTAGGGGCTAGGGTTGACGGCGCAGACCTAGGGCTATTATAGGCACTAGGGTTGCCGTGGCAGGCCGCCGGAGTCGCGCCGTGGCTGCGGTGGCGCCGCTGGGATGGAAGCCGTACAAATCATAAGGATAGCACGAATATTGAAGCGGTATCCCGCGGATTAGATGGGTTGGGTGCGCGCGTTAGTGCTTAGGTGGGCTTGGGCCACGTTAGCTGCTGCGCGCGCAGAGAGTTAGGTCGTTTTTATTCTCCTCTGTTTTTTTTTTGTAGTTTAGCTTGGATATAGGTGGGTTTTTTAATAGATAAAATTTTGGAAAAAATTAGGTAAGATTCTTAGTTAAAGAAACCATTTTAGTTTAGGTTTTTTCAAAATTTCAATTGCTTTATTGCTGTTTTGAAATTGGACCAAAATAAATGAATTTTGCCATAGTAATTGTTATTTAGAAATAGTGTGTTTTCAATAGGGTTTCCCTAGAGTTAGGATTTGAAGAATACCAAATGTGAACATCAAGGATTCAAAAGGATTGATGAATTGACTTGTTGTTTTGAGTTTAGAGAAAGACTTGGAAATGAAAGATTAATTTGGTTAATTGATTTTAAGCAACAACTTAAAAGGTGAAAAACAATGATTTGGAAACAAAAAGAGGTTTTTTTAAGTTTGTACTTCTTTAGTTGAAAGGTGTAACAGACAAGTGATTAGAACAGAATTAACCAGTGGAAAAACGATTTAGGGGTTTTAATTGCAAGTTTGAAATAAATTTTGAGCAAGGGTTGAAAGTTTAAATTTGCTTTGAAATTTTCAGTTGATGCAAACATGATGCAATGCAATGTGATGCAAATGATGCAAACACAACAAAACAGGTAACACCACAGGTGTTACTAGAAGAAAGCCAAAAGAAAAGGAAAAAGCGAAAACCCCCTGAAGTTTTGGGAAAATACAACAAGGTCCTTTTCCCTTTAAAAAGAACAGAAAACAGAGGTTTTTGGGGGCCTTTTTGCAAACAAAAAATTTGGCAAAAATAACTTTTGAAAACCTTATCAAATTTCCAACAGAACCATGTCTTTGCTTTTCAAATTTGAAAATATTTTTATAACAAATTTGGGTGATCACTTTAAGTGATTTTTGGGGAAAGTTTCATTTAAATTCAAAATTTAAATTGTTTCAAAATTCTTTCATGCATGAATGACATGATCACAACACAACAAACCCTATTGTAGCAAAACAGGGATGTTACAAATCTACCCCCTTGCAAGAATCTCGTCCCGAGATTCCCGAAGGAGAAGAAAGAAGGAAACACGGTTTTGAACGATCTTCTCGGACGTTACGGTTTTTTCTCGAAGAGGTTGATCCGTAGCACTTGCGAAGATCTCCAAAGGCTACACTTAGGTAAGAGGGAAAACTCTTAAGAATTGATCTTTACGAAGATCGAGTATCTCATGGCTAACTCACTGACAGGAACGTTCATAAAGAACTTTCGAGGTTAACAGACATGAAACACATCAAGGTAACAGAGTGAATAGAAGATGGTTTCAAGTTTGCGGACGATAGTTCTTGAAAGGATTTGGAATATGAACTTCGCACAAGACTTTAAATCCTTTTGCAAAAGAAAGGTTGGACAACTTGTGAAACCGAGGTTTCTTCAAACAGAAAACAAAGATGGAAAGGATGGTCTTGGATACCAAAACATAATATCCACAGACGAGGGAAAACACGAGAAAACACTGTAATCGTGCGTCGGAGAAAACTTGATATAAGATCATGTTCACTCTTCGGAGTGGACACAGAAGAGAAAGGAACTTTCATTCCATCAAATTTGTGTAGAACTTTGTCAAAGATCGGAATGTTACTTCACGACAGTATATGAGTAACCAAAAGATGTTGGAACACCGTAATTGGGGAGGAATTCTTGGTCACACAATAACGCTGGTTAACCAACGAGGATTGAAACACCAGAAGGAATAGGGAATCTCTTTCCTATTGTGGATTTGACGTAGCAATACGTTTACCACAGAGTTAGGATCCCATGACTGGAGTGACTGACAAATTCACACAATGTGTCAGATGAACAGAACTTCCAGTACAAACAACTTGAAAAGGGGAACTGATAACTGGTGGTTACGAAACACCACGAGTTTTCTCATGATGAACTTGTTTCCACTAGAACGGAGGTTTTGGAAGATTAACGGGGAGATATTGGAGGAAACAACTTCCAGGTTTTCCTTGATGTTTTAGATACCGACATCAGACTCTTAACAAGCCTTCAATAGGTCATCAAGTGAATATAAAACTCCGGTTTGGAAGAACGAGGAGGAAAACTTGTTGAGAACGAGCCATACAAGTATTCTCACAGAGAATGGTTGTTCTTACGGATTCAAAGGAATATGACATTAGGCCTTCCGGCTAATTGTGTCAACCACAACATCAACCATGCCGGATTTTCAAATGGACCTAGTTCAACACCCTTGAGGAAACACCAACCATCGTTGCTACTTGAGATTCAGCTCTGGTTAGTGGGTTGAATAACTCAGTCTCGATATGTTTGATAAGAGGTTACACCGGTTATCAACGGAACACATTTATTAGATTCTCAAGACATGGACTACGATGTCAAGCTCAAGAAGATGAGCAGGATTACGGAACTCATGTATTAGCAACTTGTGGAAGACGGTTGCACCTACATGACTTACTTACAAAGAACACATCGGAGTCCTTGTTGGGGAGACGATACAAAGATAACGAAGTTTTTAGACTTCTTCTCTTTTGCGAACAATCAGTCATGGGCTTAGTGTGGATGCAAACTTATTCAAGTAAATGGAGGTAACAACCAACCATCTCAAAAATACCCCACACATGCATGACCGACTGAGGATTATTCCCGAGGGAACAAGAAAACTATACTCGGATCCATGGCGACAACTTTCACCACAAGCTCATGGACCGGAGTAAGTTACTTCGAACATCGAGAGCACAACTTCGTAATAACACAAAGATGGTTCTAAAAAATTTCCAACATTAGTGCCAAGTGTTCAACATGAACCTCTTGCAACTTGGAGAAAATAGGAATGTCATCGATGGGCTCAATAACACCCTTATCAATTTACTCCAAGAAGAGGGACTCATATGTCACATGAACAAGGCAGAATATTGCTCAGACCAAAGGACATGAAGGTGTACTCGAGCAAAACACCATAAGTGAGAACACCATCAAGATGAGCCTTGAATCTGGACTTGATCTGATGATAGCCCAAATCAAATCAAGATTAGAAAGATAACATGTCCGTTAAGGAGATACTATCCTGCTTCAACACAAAGGAAACTAGACATCCCTTAACGAAGGATCCAGTTAGGCGGAGCTCTTGTCTTTCAACTCTCCAAGTTGTTTAAGCTCAACCAACTAGTCCAGGATATCCAGCAGAGTTCCTTGGAGAAAGAAGTAGTTCAAACTACTCCTGGTTTAGACATCACGGTCAGGTAAAACCTGGTGAAACTTCTGGAAAGACAACCAGAATATCACAACCTACGAGTATGTCTCGGAGTTTGGAAGGAAGCTTGCCTTTCGAAGCAAACGATATGAACATGAGAGCTTGGCATGAACCTAACTCTCTGACCAGAAATGTGCACCAGAGTGAACGGATTTGGTAACACGACCAACTTCAAAAAGAGGCTGGGTGACCAGTAGTGCTAAGAAGGATACAGATGTTTTCTTAGATTTTCAAAGCAATAAGAATTGCTAGGAATAGCTGATACACATGTCAAAGCACAGACCCATCATTTTCAAGCTTTCAAACTTGGAGGAAGGGTGAGTGAAGATGTGTGAGAGCATCACTTCATCATTAAGGCCATGAAACTCAACACGACCTTTTGATATAAAGGAGTGTGATACCCTGAAGTAGAACAGAATATAAGCTAATGAAACTTCCTTATTCTGTGGATTACAAAACTTTAACCTGGTCCTAGAGATGAACGAGGTACTGGAGTTTGTTTCTCCTGACATTCCAAGGTGGAATGTTTTAACGGAAAACAGGAGCAAATGCATTGGAAGAATCCAACACACATGTGCAACTTGATGTCCGAATCAACGGATGGAGGTTTGAGAGCAACTGGGAGATAAGAACACAGAGGAGGATTCCTAAGATCCCTTTGATTGCACAGAGTAATACTCATTTGTAGAACCCATGCCAAAAATTGGTATAGCTGAAATAAGAACAAAGATGTGGAATTCAGGATGATCACTCTTGCGGTGATACCTTTTGACTCCAGGAGAAAGCCTACGGCTATGAGAGTTGGAATTTCCTAACCATCCTGAGGTAGAACAGATTCCTCAGGATCCAAAGAAACGGAACTTGGGTTAAAGGTCAACATCCTGTACTGATAGAGTGAGCACCACATGGTTAAGAAACCACATGCCTCAACTCACCACAACTCAGCACATTCCGGGACCTTCGGTTCAAGTCCAAGGTTAAAAACATTGAGAAAGGAGTAAATACTATCTTAGTGCCACGAAGAACACTACGAATAGCAATCACGGAGTATCTTTCGAAGGACAAACGATAGCTCCGGAAGAACTTGAGCGGAGGATAACGGATACATTCGAGATGAAAAGGAAATCTTGAGGTTCAGGATTTAGAACTTTAAAACATGTAGAAATGTGGAATCCGGACAACTCTGAGAGATAAGGATGGGAAGGAATCTCCCAGTTTAAGAGATAACGGAATATGGAACACACACGACTCTAGAACTCATAACTAGGTCAACTTGGAAGACAACGTCCTTGCCAAAGAAGGCACCTGAGTTTTGAATGACTAGAAGGATAGCAAAACCTTTTCAAATCAAAACAGGTAAGATGACCCAGAGTCAGAGCGATACCAGGTAAGGAGTAAAAAGAATCCTAAGAAGGTTTTTCACAATACATTTGGAATTCGAAAGTAGTTTTTCACAAACACTAAACTCGACATCGACCAAGCAGTAAGGTTTTCCTACAGGCAGTCCTGCTCTGATACCAAGACTTGTCAGACCCCGGACCCAGAGATATACATACTGTTATGTGCTCCTAGCCATGGACCCACAAGGGCTTCAGGGTTACCAGCCCCGGCCGCAACAAACAACGGCAGGCAGATCGGATTCATCGGCACGTAGTCCGGATCCCCGATCTACTACTCCTTGTATCCATGCTAGTCATAACCAACTATGCATACCCAAGCGTCCACGAGTCGGGTGAAACTGAAGGAAACGGTACCAAAGCTATACAGAGATGCTATGTGTCCAGAAAGTGCAACAACAATCGAGGGTTACTGGGGTTACCTCGCCCCAGGCCGATCACATCGACAGGCGGGCTCGGACATGGATCATCGGCTCCACAACCCCTCGACTGCGACAACTATGCAGGCATAGCCAAAACTATATAACAATGAGCTCGAAACCAACAACCGATCAAAGCAGTACTCTAAACATGAAGCTTTATTAAACAAGATATTACTAGAGTATAGCTTACAAACAGAGGTCACACGACCCAACATTACATCAGACAACGGAAGGCAAATTATGTTGCTAATCAACAAGAACCAAAAAGGCCTAAGAGGCCGCAACATAAGGCGACGTCCCAGCCCATAGATTCCAGGCTGCTACCTGGGAACCCCGAATTACTCGTCGATGTCCACGTCGAAACACCATCGAACTGAGGAACTCCACCTGAACCAAGTTGAAGCAAACATGAGTACGGGAGGTACCCAACAAGACTTAGTTAACCTATTATATATCTGCTTCTTTTAGGAAGAGTTATGAAGGTTGTTTTGCGTAAAGCCATCTTTATTTTCCAAGTTGAGGGAGGAATAGCACGTCTCATGGAGTATTTTGAAAACAGATGAGAAAGCTACTCAACTAATGATATCATCATCTTTTTAATCCACCGAACAATTTCAGCACCTCGTGCTTCAAAGATCATCACCTCAAGTTGTTTCGGTAACTCAAACTACAAGGTAACCCCTCTCGACATCTCCGAGGAGGCATCCTTCATTCGTTATCAGCAAGTTTTAATCATTCCGTTTAAGTTGTCTATGATCACAGAATCCGTCACCAAGTCGTCCTTAACCGCGGACGGCTTTTCGAAAAGATTAAACCCTGCAGGGTGTACAACTTTAACCACACGTACCAACCAACTCTTAATGCCAGATCATTAGCACTATTCCGGGAAGTGCCGGCAGATGGAGGTCGACCACGACCTTTCCCTTGCTTCGCCTATTCCATGAGTCGCTCCGAGTAGAGATGGTCCGCCAATAGGGAGTGGCCATCTCCTGCCGGGTCTCTATCGTTGTGCGCAATGCTCGACGGTTACCTACCCGCAGAGCGCCGATACACCACCACGTCCTAGTTTTGAAAACGTTTTGATATCCCCGCAAATCCAAATGAAAGCCCGAACTAGGCAACTCATGGAACAAACTAGGCAAGTTGGGATCGAGGGGAATCTAAGCCCCGTGTGGATGCACGCTCAGTCTTGGCTCGAAGACGAGAACTCGCTCCTAGGGCATGAACGAGACAACCACCACAGACCCTCTGTGATCTCGTCATCCACACCTTTTAAAAACATATTAAACAAGATCTCTTAACTTTCCACAACATCCTACCATACTAGATTCATCTGCGGCTCTGATTCATCAACCGGACGGAGCGAGATAACAGGCATGTATGACTAAGCATGGCATATTTGAGGCTATGGCGATACACACAAACAAATCCTATGTCTGCTAGAGCATTGAATCATGATATCTGGGTTATGCAAATAAATAGGACAACTATCCGCTGATCAAGATACTTTGGAACCGAATGCATTTGTACGAGAATGAAAAGTCTTTCGAAATCATATATGGGCAGATAAGGGTTATGCTTGCCTTGCTTCAAGAAAACCAGAGAAAGTCTTCAGGACTAAGTGCTTGACTTGTCGGTTAAGATCAAGTATTCGTCATTGGATTGTTGGCCTTCTCTTCGGAGTCACGTTCTACCGAGAGGGAAACAACACCGAAAGAAATAACAATCAACACATGGCATCGATGCAATGCGCAATATGTATGCATGAGCAAATTAATGCAATGAAATAAAGCCCTAAACATGTTCTTTGGGTTGCTAGGGTTCGTATGTCAGTTAAACATTTTTAGTGGAATTAGTCCGAAATGACCCGGAGGGGGTTTCGGACGATTATGAAAGTAGGTACAATTTTTATTGCTCAACTGGGTTTGAAAACATCATGAATAGGTTGCATTTGTCATTTTGAGCAAAATGATATATAACTTTAATTTTCTAATTTTCTTGAATAAAAAACTTATTTTTCCATTTTAAAATGATTAAACAACATTAATAATGTTCAAAATCAACTTTCTCAAACATGTATGAAAATTAAATATTTAGATAGAGAATATTTTTGTGATCAAAACTATATATTCATTTTATTTTTCTGAGTAACATAATTAAAGTTATTCATTTATCAATTTATCTCCTTTTCTGGAATTTCCTGGAATTACCAAAATGGGGGTTTATGACGTCATCGTGAGGTCATGGTGACATCACAAGGGAGACAACCTTCTCTGTTGAACTCAAATCGAATGATTTGCCGCGAATTTCTCTGAATCGAAGTTACCACGACGGAGAAGGAGGTACGGCGAATCGGTGGGTGGTGGGGCTTGGACCAAAAGTCATGGGATCGCCGGCGGCGACCATACCGCGGCGGCGGAGCACGACCGACACGGTGGCGACTAGCTACGAGAGGTAGGGGAGTTGGAGGGCACCAGCAGGTAGGAGAGCTCACCGCGGTTCTGTTGATGTGGTCAGAGGAGGTTGAGGCGGCCAGAATAGGCGGCAACGAGCGCGGCGACCGGCGGCCGGACTCGAGGAGGACGCCGCGATTCGCGCAGGATAGGCCATCCCGACAAGCGAAACTCCACGGGAAGATAGAGGGGGACCTTGCGGAGCTCCACGGACGCAGTTCGTCGGGGGATGGCGGAAACGGGCACACGACGGCGGCCAGCGGTCGGTATGGTTAGGGTTTGGTTCCTGCGGCCGGAGAGACAGAGAGGATAGGCATCGAGGGAGAGAGAGTGATACGGAGAGGAGGGAAACGAGGCACGAAGCCCTCGTGGTCGTATCTGCGAGGCGGCGAGCAGGACGTGGCGACGGCGACCTGTGCAGCGGCCACGCACCTGCTTTCCTTCTGGCCAGAGCTACAAGAAAGCCAAAAAGAAAAGGAAAAAGCGAAAACCCCCTGAAGTTTTGGGAAAATACAACAAGGTCCTTTTCCCTTTAAAAATAACAGAAAACAGAGGTTTTGGGGGCCTTTTTGCAAACAAAAAATTTGGCAAAAATAACTTTTGAAAACCTTATCAAATTTCCAACAGAACCATGTCTTTGCTTTTCAAATTTGAAAATATTTTTATAACAAATTTGGGTGATCACTTTAAGTGATTTTTGGGCAAGTTTCATTTAAATTCAAAATTTAAATTGTTTCAAAATTCTTTCATGCATGAATGACATGATCACAACACAACAAACCCTATTGTAGCAAAACAAGGATGTTACACTTACATTCTCATCTCTGCTGTTTTCCAGGCATCCTAGGTGGAAGGGAACACTATTCTGGACCGAAAGTGCCCGGAAACGGCTACGACATAAGATGTGTAGGCAACTGTAGAATGGAAGCGGCTTTTTGAGATCCCACACGTGCAATGTTGCTGAAATGAAGCGAGGTTCTTGGAATGCATCATGATTTCGAATTTGGGCATGGGAAACAACAAGTTGGCCAAGGAAATCCCCGTTTTCGGCCGTTCGTTCCGCTTTCGAAGGCAATATAAAACCAGATCACGCATCGCCCACTCATGGACAGGGGTAACAAGGTGCAGTGTTGCATGTGGAGTGAGTTGCTTGGAGTTGGTTGTAATGATGCCCCAGGTGTCGAGGCTGGCATGCAAGAGCGAGAAGCGGCGAGAATCGTCCCGGTTAACGTCCGGTGCTTCGAAGCCACCCCGCACAACGGCGGCACCATACAAGTCCTGCAATGGGGTTCAAGCATTTTGTGTGGGCCCACATTGCCAAGCGTGGCTTACATTCTCATCTCTGCTATTTTCCAGGCATCCTAGGTGGAAGGGAACACTATTCTGGACCGAAAGTGCCCGGAAACGGCTCCGATATGGTAGGAACTTGAGAATGGAAGCGGCTTTTTTGAGATCCCACGTGCAATGTTGCTGAAATGAAGCGAGGTTCTTGGAATGCATCATGATTTCGACTTTGGGCATGGGAAACAACAAGTTGGCCAAGGAAATCCCCGTTTTCGGCCGTTCCTTCCGTTTTCGAAGGCAATATAAAACCAGATCACGCATCGCCCACTCATGGACAGGGGTAACAAGGTGCAGTGTTGCATGTGAAGTGAGTTGCTTGGAGTGGGTTGTAGGATGCCCCAGTGTCGAGGCTGGCATGCAAGAATGAGAGAAGCGGCGAGAATCGTCCCGGTTAACGTCCGTGCTTCGACGCCACCCAACGCAACGGCGGCACCATACACGTCCTGCAATGGGGTTCAAGCATTTTGTGTGGGCCCACATTGCCAATGTGGCTTACATTCTCATCTCTGATGTTTCAGGCATCCTAGGTGGAAGGGAACACTATTCTGGACCGAAAGTGCCCGAAACGGCTACGACATAAGATTGGTAGGCAACTATAGAATGGAAGCGGCTTTTTGAGATCCCACACGTGCAATGTTGATGAAATGAAGCGAGGTTCTTGGAATGCATCATGATTTCGACTTTGGGCATGGGAACAACAAGTCGGCCAAGGAAATCCCCGTTTTCGGCCGTTCCTTCCGCTTTCGAAGGCAATATAAAACCAGATCACGCATCGCCCACTCATGGACAGGGGTAACAAGGTGCAGTGTTGCATGTGGAGTGAGTTGCTTGGAGTGGGTTGTAAGGATGCCCTAGCTGTCGAGGCTGGCAGCAAGAGCGAGAACGGCGAGATCGTCCCGGTTAACGTCCGGTGCTTCGACGCCACCCGCGCAACGGCGACCATACACGTCCTGCAATGGGGTTCAAGCATTTTGTCTGGGCCCACATTGCCAAGTGTGGCTTACATTCTCATCTCTGCTGTTTTCCAGACATCTAGGTGGAAGGGAACACTATTCTGGACCGAAAGTGCCCGGAAACGGCTACACATAAGATTGGTAGGCAACTATAGAATGGAAGCGGCTTTTTGAGATCCCACACGTGCAATGTTGCTGAAATGAAGCGAGGTTCTTGAATGCATCATGATTTCGATTGGGCATGGGAAACAACAAGTTGGCCAAGGAAATCCCCGTTTTCGGCCGTTCCTTCCGTTTTCGAAGGCAATATAAAACAGATCACGCATCGCCCATCATGGACAGGGGTAACAAGGTGCAGTGTTGCATGTGGAGTGAGTTGCTTGGAGCGGGTTTTAAGGATGCCCAGTGTCGAGGCTGGCATGCAAGAGCGAGAAGCGGCGAGAATCGTCCCGGTTAACGTCGGTGCTTCGACGCCACCCAGCGCAACGGCGACACCATACAAGTCCTGCAATGGGGTTCAAGCATTTTGTGTGGGCCATATTGCCAAGTGTGGCTTGCATTCTCATCTCTGCTTTTTCCAGGCATCCTAGGTGGAAGGGAACACTATTCTGGACTGAAAGTGCCCGGAAAAGGCTACGACATAGATTGGTAGGCAACTATAGAATGGAAGCGCTTTTTGAGATCCCACACGTGCAATGTTGCTGAAATGAAGCGAGGTTCTTGGAATGCATCATGATTTCGACTTTGGGCATGGGAAACAACAAGTTGGCCAAGGAAATCCCCGTTTTCGCCGTTCCTTCCGCTTTCGAAGGCAATATAAAACCAGATCACGCATCGCCCACTCATGGATAGGGGTAACGGTGAAGTGTTGCATGTGGAGTGAGTTGCTTGGAGTGGGTTGTAAGGATGCCCCAGTGTCGAGGCTGGCATGCAAGAGCGAGAAGCGGCGAGAATCGTCCGGTTAACGTCTGGTGCTTCGACGCACCTAGCGCAACGGCGGCACCATACACGTCCTGCAATGGGGTTCAAGCATTTTGTGTGGGCCCACATTGCCAAGTGTGGCTTACATTCTCATCTCTGCTGTTTTCCAGGCATCCTAGGTGGAAGGGAACACTATTCTGGACCGAAAGTGTCCGGAAACGGCTACGACATAAGAATTGGTAGGCAACTATAGAATGGAAGCGCTTTTTGAGATCCCACACGTGCAATGTTGCTGAAATGAAGCGAGGTTCTTGGAATGCATCATGATTTCGACATTGGGCATGGGAAACAACAAGTTGGCCAAGGAAATCCCCGTTTTCGGCCGTTCCTTCCGCTTTCGAGACAATATAAAAAACCAATCACGCATCGCCCACTCATGGACAGGGGTAACAAGTGCAGTGTTGCATGTGGAGTGAGTTTCTTGGAGTGGTTGTAAGGATGCCCAGTGTCGAGGCTGGCGTGCAAGAGCGAGAAGCGGCGAGAATCGTCCCGGTTAACGTCCGGTGCTTCGACGCCACCCAGCGCAACGGCGGCACCATACAAGTCCTGCAATGGGGTTCAATCATTTTGTGTGGGCCCACATTGCCAAGCGTGGCTTACATTCTCATCTGCTATTTTCCAGGCATCTAGGTGGAAGGGAACACTATTCTGGACCGAAAGTGCCCGGAAACGGCTACGACATAAGATTGGTAGGCAACTTGAGAATGGAAGCGGCTTTTTGAGATCCCACACGTGCAATGTTGCTAAATGAAGCGAGGTTCTTGGAATGCAATCATGATTTCGACTTTGGGCATGGGAAACAAAAGTTGGCCAAGGAAATCCCCTTTTCGCCGTTCCTTCCGCTTTCGAAGGTAATATAAAACCAGATCACGCATCGCCCACTCATGGGACAGGTAACAAGGTGAAGTGTTGCATGTGGAGTGAGTTGCTTGGAGTGGGTTGTAAGGATGCCCCAGGTGTCGAGGCTGGCATGCAAGATCGAGAAGCGCGAGAATCGTCCCGGTTAACGTCCGGTGCTTCGACGCCACCCAGCGCAACGGCGGCACCATACACGTCTGCAATGGGTTTCAAGAATTTTGTGTGGGCCCACATTGCAAGTGTGTCTTACATTCTCATCTCTGCTGTTTTCCAGGCATCCTAGGTGGAAGGGAACACTATTTGGACCGAAAGTGCCGGAAACGGCTACGACATAAAGATTGGTAGGCAATTATAGAATGGAAGCGGCTTTTTGAGATCCCACACGTGCAATGTTGCTGAAATGAAGCGAGGTTCTTGAATGCATCATGATTTCGCTTGGGCATGGGAAACAACAAGTTGGCCAAGGAAATCCCCGTTTTCGGCCGTTCGTTCCGTTTTCGAAGGCAATATAAAACCAGATCAGCATCGCCACTCATGGACTGGGTAACAAGGTGAGTGTTGCATGTGGAGTGAGTTGCTTGGAGTTGGTTGTAATCATGCCCAGGTGTCGAGGCTGGCATGCAAGAGCGAGAAGCGGCAAGAATCGTCCCGGTTAACGTCCGGTGCTTCGACGCCACCCAGCGCAACGGCGGCACCATACAAGTCCTGCAATGGGGTTCAGCATTTTGTGTGGGCCCACATTGCCAAGCGTGGCTTACATTCTCATCTTGCTATTTCCAGGCATCCTAGGTGGAAGGGAACACTATTGTGGACGAAAGTGCCGGAAAACGGCTCCGACATAAGATTGGTAGGCAACTTGAGAATGGAAGCGGCTTTTTGAGATCCCACACGTGCAATGTTGCTGAAATGAAGCGAGGTTCTTTGAATGCATCATGATTTCGACTTTGGGCATGGGAAACAACAAGTTGGCCAGGAATTCCCGTTTTCGGCCGTTCCTTCGCTTTCGAAGGCAATATAAAACCAGATCACGCATCGCCCACTCATGGACAGGGTAACAAGGTTGCAGTGTTGCATGTGAAGTGAGTTGCTTGGAGTGGGTTGTAAGGATGCCCCAGTGTCGAGGCTGGCATGCAAGAGCGAGAAGCGGCGAGGAATCGTCCGGTTAAACGTCCGGTGCTTCGACGCCAACCAGCGCACCGGCGGCACCCATACACGTACTACAATGGGGTTCAAGCATTTGTGTGGGCCCACATTGCCAAGTGTGGCTTACATTCTCATCTCTGATGTTTACAGGCAGCCTAGGTGGGAAGGGAACACTATTCTGGACCGAAAGTGCCCGGAAAACGGCTACGACATAAGATTGGTAGGCAACTATAGAATGGAAGGGCTTTTTGAGATCCCACACGTGCAATGTTGATGAAATGAAGCGAGGTTCTTGGAATGCATCATGATTTCGACTTTGGGCATGGGAAACACAAGTCGGCCAAGGAAAAATCCCCGTTTTCGCCGTTCCTTCCGCTTTCGAAGGCAATATAAAACCAGATCACGCATCGCCCACTCATGGACATGGGTAACAAGGTGCAGTGTTGCATGTGGAGTGAGTTGCTTGGAGTGTGTTGTAAGGATGCCCAGCTGTCGAGGCTGGCATGCAAGAGCGAAAGCGGCGAGAATCGTCCCGGTTAACGTCCGGTGCTTCGACGCCACCCAGCGCAACGGCGAGACCATACACGTCCTGCAATGGGTTCAAGCATTTTGTGTGGGCCCACATTGCCAAGTGTGGCTTACATTTCTCTGCTGTTTTCCAGGCATCCTAGGTGGAAGGGAACACTATTCTGGACCGAAAGTGCCCGGAAACGGCTACGACATAAGATTGGTAGCAACTATAGAATGGAAGCGGCCTTTTTGAGATCCCACACGTGCAATGTTACTGAAATGAAGCGAGGTTCTTGGAAGCATCATGATTTCGAATTTGGCATGGGAAACAACAAGTTGGCCAAGGGAATCCCCGTTTTCGCCGTTCCTTCGCTTTCGAAGGCTATAAAACCAGATCACGCATCGCCCACTCATGGACAGGGGTAACAAGGTGAAGTGTTGCATGTGGAGTGAGTTGCTTGGAGCGGGTTTTAAGGATGCCCAGGTGTCGAGGCTGGCATGCAAGAGCGAGAAGCGGCGAGAATCGTCCCGGTTAACGTCTGGTGCTTCGACCCACCCAGCGCAAACGGCGGCACCAATACAAGTCCTGCAATGGGGTTCAAGCATTTTGTGTGGGACCATATTGCCAAGTGTGGCTTACATTCTCATCTCTGCTGTTTTCCAGGGCATCTTAGGTGAAAGGGAACACTATTCTGGACCGAAAGTGCCGGAAACGGCTACGACATGATTGGTAGGCAACTATAGAATGGGAAGCGGCATTTTTGAGATCCCACGTGCAATGTTGCTGAATGAAGCGAGGTTCTTAGAATGCATCATGATTTCGACTTTGGCATGGGAAACACAAGTTGGCCAAGGAAATCCCCGTTTTCGGCCGTTCCTTCCGCTTCGAAGGCAATTATAAAAC
>JAPCYS010003456.1:0-40927 GCA_028641055.1 Alopecurus myosuroides
GCGTGTAAACCACGAGAGAGAATGGATGCCGGTGAAGTGGCCCACACCCCGGAGTGAAATCTTTGCCATCAAAAGCACACAACACACCTATATAACATTCTATGGCACCACCTTGCTTGGGTTGGGGTCCAGAAGATCCGGAGCCCCCCCCCTGAAACCTAGACCCGCTGGAGAAATACCGGACTTATACGGAAACACGCGGTAACGGCGTCGAAAGGGGTAGCTGTGGAACTAGGTGCTTGGTTGTTTAGGGTAGGCCATAGAAATCATAAAACAACTAGTGAACCCACCTCTTCGGAAGATTTCACGACGTTTCGTCCGATACGGGAGTTTCAGCCTATAAGCGCGTGTAAACTCACGAGAGAGAAGTGGATGCCGCTGAAGCGGCCCACTCCCCGGAGTGAAAATTTGCCATCAAAGCACACAACACACCTATAATAACATGCTATAGGCACCACCTTGCTTGGGTTGGGGTCCAGAAGATCCGGAGCCCCCTCCGGTGAAACCCTAGACCCGCTGGAAATACCGGACTTATACGGAAACACGCGGTAACGGCGTCGAAAGGGGGTAGCATGTGGAACTAGGTGCTTGGTTGTGTTAGGGTAGGCCATAGAAACATAAAACAACTAGGTAGAACCCACCTGTTCGGAAGATTCACGACGTTTCGTCCGATACGGGAGTTTCAGCCTATAACGCGTGTAAACTCACGAGTGAGAAGTGGATGCCGGTGAAGCGGCCCACACACCCCGGAGTGAAATCTTTGCCATAAAATCACACACACCACCTATAATAACATTCTATGGCACCACCTTGCTTGGGTTGGGGTCCAGAAGATTCGGAGCCCCCCATCCGGTGAAACCCTAGACCCTTGGAGAAAACCGGACTTATACGGAAACACGGTAACGGCTCGAAAGGGGTAGCATTGTGGACTAGGTTCTTGGTTGTGTTAGGGTAGGCCATAGAAACATAAAACAACTAGGTAGAACCCACATCTTCGAAGATTCACGACGTTTCGTCCGATACGGAGTTTCAGCCTATAAGCGCGTGTAAACTCACGAGAGAGAAGTGGATGCCGGTGAAGCGGCCCACACCCCGGAGTGAAATCTTTGCCATCAAAATCACACAACACACCTATAATAACATTCTATGGCACCACCTTGCTTGGGTTGGTGTACTGAAGATCCAGAGCCCCCCCTCCGGTGAAACCCTAGACCCGTTGGAGAAATACCGGACTTATACGGAAACACGCGTAACGGCGTCGAAAGGGGTAGCATTGTGGAACTAGTGCTTGGTTGTGTTAGGGTAGGCCTTAGAAACATAAAACAATTAGGTTAGAACCCACCTCTTCGGAAGATTCACGATGTTTCGTCCGTTACGGGAGTTCAGCCTATAAGCGCGTGTAAACTCACGAGAGAGAAGTGGATGCCGGTGAAGCGGCCACACCCCGAGTGAAATCTTTGCCATCAAAGCACACAACACACCTATAATAACATGCTATGGAACCACCTTGATTGGGCTGGGGTCCAGAAGATCCGGAGCCCCCCCTCCGTGAAACCCTAGACCCTTGGAGAAATACCGGACTTATACGGAACACGCGGTAACGGCGTCGAAAGGGGTAGCATTTTGGAACTAGGTGCTGGTTTGTTAGGGTAGGCCATAGAATCATAAAACAACTAGGTAGAACCCACCTCTTGGAAGATTCACGACGTTTCGTCCGATACGGGAGTTTCAGCCTATAAGCGCGTGTAAACTCACGAGAGAGAAGTGGATGCCGTGAAGCGGCCCACACCCCGGAGTGAAATCTTTGCCATCAAAAGCACACAACACACCTATAATAACATTCTATGGCACCACCTTGCTTGGGTTGGGGTCCAGAAGATCCGGAGCCCCCCTCTGGTGAAACCCTAGACCCGCTGAGAAATACCGGACTTATACGAAAACAACGCGGTAACGGCGTCGAAAGGGGGTAGAATTGTGGAACTAGGTGCTTGGTTGCGTTAGGGTAGGCCATAGAAACATAAAACAACTAGGTAGAACCCACCTCTTCGGAAGATTCACGACGTTTCGTCCGATACTGGAGTTTCAGCCTATAAGCGCGTGTAAACTCACGAGAGAGAAGTGGATGCCGTGAAGCGGCCCACACCCCGGAGTGAAATCTTTGCCATCAAAAGCACACAACACACCTATAATAACATTTTATGGCACCACCTTGCTTGGGTTGGGGTCCAGAAGATCCGGAGCCCCCCTCCGGTGAAACCCTAGACCCGCCGGAGAAATACCGACTTATACGGAAACACGCGGTAACGCGTCGAAAGGGGGTAGAATTGTGGAACTAGGTGCTTGGTTGTGTTAGGGTATGCCATAGAAACATAAAAAACTAGGTAGAACCCACCTCTTCGAAGATTCACGATGTTTCGTCCGATACGGAGTTTCAGCCTATAAGCGCGTGTAAACTCACGAGAGAGAAGTGGATGCCGGTGAAGCGGCCCACACCCCGGAGTGAAATCTTTGCCATCAAAAGCAAAACACCCTATAATAACATGCTATGGCACCACCTTGCTTGGGTTGGGGTCCAGAAGATCCGAGCCCCCCCCGGTGAAACCCTAGACCCGCTGGAGAAATACCAGACTTATACGGAAACACGCGGTAACGGCGTCGAAAGGGGGTAGAATTGTGGAACTAGGTGCTTGTTGTGTTAGGGTAGGCCATAGAAACATAAAACAACTAGGTAGAACCCACCTCTTCGGAAGATTCACGACGTTTCGTTCCGATACGGGAGTTTCAGCCTATAAGCGCGTGTAAACTCACGAGAGAGAAGTGGATGCCGGTGAAGCGGCCCACACCCCGGAGTGAAATCTTTGCCATCAAAAGCACACAACACACCTATAATAACATGCTATGGCACCACCTTGCTTGGGTTGGGTCCAGAAGATCCGGAGCCCCCCTCCGGTGAAACCCTAGACCCGCTGGAGAAATACCGGACTTATACGGAAACACGCGGTAACGGCGTCGAAAGGGGGTAGCATTGTGGAACTAGTGCTTTGTTGTGTTAGGGTAGGCCATAGAAACATAAAACAACTAGGTAGAACCCACCTCTTCGGAGATTCACGACGTTTCGTCCCATACGTGAGTTTCATCCTATAAGCGAGTGTAAACTCACGAGAGAGAAGTGGATGCCGGTGAAATGGCCCACACCCCGGAGTGAAATCTTGCCATCAAAAGCACACAACACACCTATAATAACATGCTATGGCACCACCTTGCTTGGGTTGGGGTCCAGAAGATCCGGAGCCCCCCTCCGGTGAAACCCTAGACCCGCTGGAGAAATACCGGACTTATACGGAAACACGCTGTAACGGCGTCGAAAGGGGGTAGCATTGTGGAACTAGGTGCTTGGTTGTGTTAGGGTAGGCCATAGTAACATAAAACAACTAGTATAACCCATCCTTCGGAAGATTCACGACGTTTCGTCCGATACGGAGTTTTCAGCCTATAAGCGCGTGTAACTCACGAGAGAGAAGTGGATGCCGGTGAAGCGGCCCACACCCCGGAGTGAAATCTTTGCCATCAAAAGCACACAACACACCTATAATAACATGCTATGGCACCACCTTGCTTGGGTTGGGGTCCAGAAGATCCGGAGCCCCCCTCCGTGAAACCCTAGACCCGTTGGAGAAATACCGGACTTATACGGAAACACGCGGTAACGGCGTCGAAAGGGGTAGAATTGTGGAACTAGTGCTTGGTTGTGTTAGGATAGGCCATAGAAACATAAAACAACTAGGTAGAACCCACCTCTTCGGAAGATTCACGACGTTTCGTCCGATACGGAGTTTTAGCCTATAAGCGTGTAAACTCACGAGAGAGAAGTGGATGCCGGTGAAGCGGCCCACACCCCGGAGTGAAATCTTTGCCATCAAAAGCACACAACACACCTATAACATTCTATGGCACCACCTTTCTTGGGTTGGGGTCCAGAAGATCCGGAGCCCCCCCTCTGGTGAAACCCTAGACCCGCTGGAGAAATACCGGACTTATACGAAACACGCGGTAACGGCGTCGAAAGGGGTATAATGTGGAACTAGGTGCTTGGTTGCGTTAGGGTAGGCCATAGAAACATAAAACAACTAGGTAGAACCCACCTCTTCGGAAGATTCACGACGTTTCGTCCGATACGGAGTTTCAGCCTATAAGCGCGTGTAAACTCACGAGAGAGAAGTGGATGCCGGTGAAGCGGCCCACACCCCGGAGTGAAATATTTGCCATCAAAACCACACAACACACCTATAAAACATTCTATGGCACCACCTTGCTTGGGTTGGGGTCCAGAAGATCCGGAGCCCCCCTCCGGTGAAACCCTAGACCCGCCGGAGAAATACCGGACTTATACGGAAACACGCGGTAACGGCGTCGAAAGGGGTAGAATTGTGGAACTAGGTGCTTGGTTGTGTTAGGGTGCCATAGAAACATAAAAAAACTAGGTAAACCCACCTCTTCGGAAGATTCACGACGTTTCGTCCGATACGGGAGTTTCAGCCTATAAGCGCGTGTAAACTCACGAGAGAAGTGGATGCCGTGAAGCGGCCCACACCCCGGAGTGAAATCTTTGCCATCAAAAGCACACAACACCCCTATAATAACATGCTATGGCACCACCTTGCTTGGGTTGGGGTCCAGAAGATCCGGAGCCCCCCCTCCGTGAAACCCTAGACCCGCTGGAGAAATACGAGACTTATACGGAAACACGCGTAACGGCGTCGAAAGGGGGTAATTGTGGAACTAGGTGCTTGGTTGTGTTAGGTAGGCCATAGAAACATAAAACAACTAGGTAGAACCCACCTCTTCGGAAGATTCACGACGTTTCGTCCGATACGGGAGTTTCAGCCTATAAGCGCGTGTAAACTCACGAGAGAGAAGTGGATGCCGGTGAAGCGGCCCACACCCCGGAGTGAAATCTTTGCCATCAAAAGCACACAACACACCTATAATAACATGCTATGGAACCACCTTGCTTGGGTGGGGTCCAGAAGATCCGGAGCCCCCCTCTGGTGAAACCCTAGACCCCTGAGAAATACTGGACTTATACGGAAACACGCGGTAACGGCGTCGAAAGGGCTAGCATTGTGGAACTAGGTGCTTAGTTGTGTTAGGGGAGGCCATAGAAACATAAAACAACTAGTAGAACCCACCTCTTCGGAAGATTCACGACGTTTCGTCCGATACGGGAGTTTCAGCCTATAAGCGCGTGTAAACTCACGAGAGAGAAGTGGATGCCGGTGAAGCGGCCCACACCCCGGAGTGAAATCTTTGCCATCAAAAGCACACAACACACCTATAATAACATGCTATGGCACCACCTTGCTTGGGTTGGGTCCAGAAGATCCGGAGCCCCCCCTCCGGTGAAACCCTAGACCCGCTGAGAAATACCGGACTTATACGGAAACACGCGGTAACGGCGTCGAAAGGGGGTAGCATTGTGGAACTAGGTGCTTTGTTGTGTTAGGGTAGGCCATAGAAACATAAAACAACTAGTAAACCCACCTCTTCGGAAGATTCACGACGTTTCGTCCCATACGTGATTTCATCCTATAAGCGAGTGTAAACTCACGAGAGAGAAGTGGATGCCGGTGAAATGGCCCACACCCCGGATGAAATCTTTGCCATCAAAAGCACACAACACACCTATAATAACATGCTATGGCACCACCTTGCTTGGGTTGGGGTCCAGAAGATCCGGAGCCCCCCTCCGGTGAAACCCTAGACCCGCTGAGAAATACCGGACTTATACGGAAACACGCGTAACGGCGTCGAAAGGGGTAGCATTGTGGAACTAGGTGCTTGGTTGTGTTAGGGTAGGCCATAGTAACATAAAACAACTAGGTATAACCCATCTCTTCGAAGATTCACGACGTTTCGTCCGATACGGGAGTTTCAGCCTATAAGCGCGTGTAAACTCACGAGAGAGAAGTGGATCCGTGAAGCGGCCCACACCCCGGAGTGAAATCTTTGCCATCAAAATCACACAACACACCTATAATAACATGCTATGGCCCACCTTGCTTGGGTTGGGGTCCAGAAGATCCGAGCCCCCCTCCGGTGAAACCCTAGACCCGTTGGAGAAATACCGGACTTATACGGAAACACGGTAACGGCGTCGAAAGGGGTAGAATTGTGGAACTAGGTGCTTGGTTGTGTTAGGATAGGCCATAGAAACATAAAACAACTAGGTAGAACCCACCTCTTCGGAAGATTCACGACGTTTCGTCCGATACGGAGTTTTAGCCTATAAGCGCGTGTAAACTCACGAGAGAGAAGTGGATGCCGTGAAGCGGCCCACACCCCGGAGTGAAATCTTTGCCATCAAAAGCACACAACACACCTATATAACATTCTATGCACCACCTTTTTGGTTGGGGTCCAGAAGATCCGAGCCCCCCCTCTGGTGAAACCCTAGACCCCGCTGGAGAAATACCGGACTTATACGAAAACACCGGTAACGGCGTCGAAAGGGGTATATTGTGGAACTAGGTGCTTGGTTGCGTTAGGGTAGGCCATAGAAACATAAACAACTAGTAGAACCCACCTCTTCGGAAGATTCACGACGTTTCGTCCGATACGGGAGTTTCAGCCTATAAGCGCGTGTAAACTCACGAGAGAGAAGTGGATGCCGGTGAAGCGGCCCACACCCCGGAGTGAAATCTTTGCCATCAAAACCACACAACACACCTATAATAACATTCTATGGCACCCACCTTGCTTGGGTTGGGGTCCAGAAGATCCGGAGCCCCCCTCCGGTGAAACCCTAGACCCGCCGGAGAAATACCGGACTTATACGGAAACACGCGGTAACGCGTCGAAAGGGGGTAGAATTGTGGAACTAGTGCTTGGTTGTGTTAGGGTATGCCATAGAAACATAAAAAAACTAGTAGAACCCACCTCTTCGGAAGATTCACGACGTTTCGTCCGATACGGGAGTTTCAGCCTATAAGCGCGTGTAAACTCACGAGAGAGAAGTGGATGCCGGTGAAGCGGCCCACACCCCGAGTGAAATCTTTGCCATCAAAAGCACACAACACCCCTATAATAACATGCTATGGCACCACCTTGCTTGGTTGGGGTCCAGAAGATCCGAGCCCCCCCTCCGTGAAACCCTAGACCCGCTGGAGAAATACCAGACTTATACGGAAACACGCGTAACGGCGTCGAAAGGGGTAGAATTGTGGAACTAGGTGCTTGGTTGTTAGGGTAGGCCATAGAAACATAAAACAACTAGGTAGAACCCACATCTTCGGAAGATTCACGACGTTTCGTCCGATACGGAGTTTCAGCCTATAAGCGCGTGTAAACTCACGAGAGAGAAGTGGATGCCGTGAAGCGGCCCACACCCCGAGTGAAATCTTTGCCATCAAAATCACACAACACACCTATAATAACATTCTATGGCACCACCTTGCTTGGGTTGGTGTACAGAAGATCCAGAGCCCCCCCTCCGGTGAAACCCTAGACCCGTTGGAGAAATACCGGACTTATACGGAAACACGCGGTAACGGCGTCGAAAGGGGGTAGCATTGTGGAACTAGGTGCTTGGTTGTGTTAGGGTAGGCCTTAGAAACATAAAACAATTAGGTAGAACCCACCTCTTCGGAAGATTCACGATGTTTCGTCCGATACGGGAGTTTCAGCCTATAAGCGCGTGTAAACTCACGAGAGAGAAGTGGATGCCGGTGAAGCGGCCCACACCCCGGAGTGAAATCTTTGCCATCAAAAGCACACAACACACCTATAATAACATGCTATGGAACCACCTTGATTGGGCTGGGGTCCAGAAGATCCGGAGCCCCCCCTCCGGTGAAACCCTAGACCCGTTGGAGAAATACCGGACTTATACGGGAACACGCGGTAACGGCGTCGAAAGGGGGTAGCATTTTGGAACTAGGTGCTTGGTTTTGTTAGGGTAGGCCATAGAATCATAAAACAACTAGGTAGAACCCACCTCTTTGGAAGATTCACGACGTTTCGTCCGATACGGGAGTTTCAGCCTATAAGCGCGTGTAAACTCACGAGAGAGAAGTGGATGCCGGTGAAGCGGCCCACACCCCGGAGTGAAATCTTTGCCATCAAAAGCACACAACACACCTATAATAACATTCTATGGCACCACCTTGCTTGGGTTGGGGTCCAGAAGATCCGGAGCCCCCCCTCTGGTGAAACCCTAGACCCGCTGGAGAAATACCGGACTTATACGAAAACACGCGGTAACGGCGTCGAAAGGGGGTAGAATTGTGGAACTAGGTGCTTGGTTGCGTTAGGGTAGGCCATAGAAACATAAAACAACTAGGTAGAACCCACCTCTTCGGAAGATTCACGACGTTTCGTCCGATACGGGAGTTTCAGCCTATAAGCGCGTGTAAACTCACGAGAGAGAAGTGGATGCCGGTGAAGCGGCCCACACCCCGGAGTGAAATCTTTGCCATCAAAAGCACACAACACACCTATAATAACATTTTATGGCACCACCTTGCTTGGGTTGGGGTCCAGAAGATCCGGAGCCCCCCTCCGGTGAAACCCTAGACCCGCCGGAGAAATACCGGACTTATACGAAACACGGTAACGGCGTCGAAAGGGGTAGAATTGTGGAACTAGGTGCTGTTGGTTGTTAGGGTATGCCATAGAAACATAAAAAAACTAGGTAGAACCCACCTCTTCGGAAGATTCACGATGTTTCGTCCGATACGGGAGTTTCAGCCTATAAGCGCGTGTAAACTCACGAGAGAGAAGTGGATGCCGGTGAAGCGGCCCACACCCCGGAGTGAAATCTTTGCCATCAAAGCACAAAACACCCCTATAATAACATGCTATGGCACCACCTTGCTTGGTTGGGGTCCAGAAGATCCGGAGCCCCCCTCCGGTGAAACCCTAGACCCGCTGGAGAAATACCAGACTTATACGGAAACACGCGGTAACGGCGTCGAAAGGGGGTAAATTGTGGAACTAGGTGCTTGGTTGTGTTAGGGTAGGCCATAGAAACATAAAACAACTAGGTAGAACCCACCTCTTCGGAAGATTCACGACGTTTCGTCCGATACGGGAGTTTCAGCCTATAAGCGCGTGTAAACTCACGAGAGAGAAGTGGATGCCGGTGAAGCGGCCCACACCCCGGAGTGAAATCTTTGCCATCAAAAGCACACAACACACCTATAATAACATGCTATGGCACCACCTTGCTTGGGTTGGGGTCCAGAAGATCCGGAGCCCCCCCTCCGGTGAAACCCTAGACCCGCTGAGAAATACCGGACTTATACGGAAACACGCGGTAACGGCGTCGAAAGGGGGTAGCATTGTGAACTAGGTGCTTTGTTGTGTTAGGGTAGGCCATAGAAACATAAAACAACTAGGTAGAACCCACCTCTTCGGAAGATTCACGACGTTTCGTCCCATACGTGAGTTTCATCCTATAAGCGAGTGTAAACTCACGAGAGAGAAGTGGATGCCGGTGAAATGGCCCACACCCCGGAGTGAAATCTTTGCCATCAAAAGCACACAACACACCTATAATAACATGCTATGGCACCACCTTGCTTGGGTTGGGGTCCAGAAGATCCGGAGCCCCCCTCCGGTGAAACCCTAGACCCGCTGGAGAAATACCGGACTTATACGAAACACGCTGTAACGGCGTCGAAAGGGGTAGCATTGTGGAACTAGGTGCTTGGTTGTGTTAGGGTAGGCCATAGTAACATAAAACAACTAGGTATAACCCATCTCTTCGGAAGATTCACGACGTTTCGTCCGATACGGGAGTTTCAGCCTATAAGCGCGTGTAAACTCACGAGAGAGAAGTGGATGCCGGTGAAGCGGCCCACACCCCGGAGTGAAATCTTTGCCATCAAAAGCACACAACACACCTATAATAACATGCTATGGCACCACCTTGCTTGGGTTGGGGTCCAGAAGATCCGGAGCCCCCCTCCGGTGAAACCCTAGACCCGTTGGAGAAATACCGACTTATACGGAAACACGGTAACGGCGTCGAAAAGAGGGTAGAATTGTGGAACTAGTGCTTGGTTGTGTTAGGATAGGCCATAGAAACATAAAACAACTAGGTAGAACCCACCTCTTCGAAGATTCACGACGTTTCGTCCGATACGGAGTTTTAGCCTATAAGCGCGTGTAAACTCACGAGAGAGAAGTGATGCCGGTGAAGCGGCCCACACCCCGGAGTGAAATCTTTGCCATCAAAAGCACACAACACACCTATAATAACATTCTATGGCACCACCTTTCTTGGTTGGGTCCAGAAGATCCGGAGCCCCCCTCTGGTGAAACCCTAGACCCGCTGGAGAAATACCGGACTTATACGAAAACACGCGGTAACGGCGTCGAAAGGGGGTATAATTGTGGAACTAGGTGCTTGGTTGCGTTAGGGTAGGCCATAGAAACATAAAACAACTAGGTAGAACCCACCTCTTCGGAAGATTCACGACGTTTCGTCCGATACGGGAGTTTCAGCCTATAAGCGCGTGTAAACTCACGAGAGAGAAGTGGATGCCGGTGAAGCGGCCCACACCCCGGAGTGAAATATTTGCCATCAAAACCACACAACACACCTATAATAACATTCTATGGCACCACCTTGCTTGGGTTGGGGTCCAGAAGATCCGGAGCCCCCCTCCGGTGAAACCCTAGACCCGCCGGAGAAATACCGGACTTATACGGAAACACGCGGTAACGGCGTCGAAAGGGGGTAGAATTGTGGAACTAGGTGCTTGGTTGTGTTAGGGTATGCCATAGAAACATAAAAAAACTAGGTAGAACCCACCTCTTCGGAAGATTCACGACGTTTCGTCCGATACGGGAGTTTCAGCCTATAAGCGCGTGTAAACTCACGAGAGAGAAGTGGATGCCGGTGAAGCGGCCCACACCCCGGAGTGAAATCTTTGCCATCAAAAGCACACAACACCCCTATAATAACATGCTATGGCACCACCTTTCTTGGTTGGGGTCCAGAAGATCCGGAGCCCCCCCTCCGGTGAAACCCTAGACCCGCTGGAGAAATACCAGACTTATACGGAAACACGCGGTAACGGCGTCGAAAGGGGGTAGAATTGTGGAACTAGGTGCTTGGTTGTGTTAGGGTAGGCCATAGAAACATAAAACAACTAGGTAGAACCCACCTCTTCGGAAGATTCACGACGTTTCGTCCGATACGGGAGTTTCAGCCTATAAGCGCGTGTAAACTCACGAGAGAGAAGTGGATGCCGGTGAAGCGGCCCACACCCCGGAGTGAAATCTTTGCCATCAAAAGCACACAACACACCTATAATAACATGCTATGGAACCACCTTGCTTGGGTTGGGGTCCAGAAGATCCGAGCCCCCCTCTGGTGAAACCCTAGACCCGCTGGAGAAATACTGGACTTATACGGAAACACGCGGTAACGGCGTCGAAAGGGGCTAGCATTGTGGAACTAGGTGCTTAGTTGTGTTAGGGGAGGCCATAGAAACATAAAACAACTAGGTAGAACCCACCTCTTCGGAAGATTCACGACGTTTCGTCCGATACGGAGTTTCAGCCTATAAGCGCGTGTAAACTCACGAGAGAGAAGTGGATGCCGGTGAAGCGGCCCACACCCCGGAGTGAAATCTTTGCCATCAAAAGCACACAACACACCTATAATAACATGCTATGGCACCACCTTGCTTGGGTTGGGGTCCAGAAGATCCGGACCCCCCCTCCGGTGAAACCCTAGACCCGCTGGAGAAATACCGGACTTATACGGAAACACGCGGTAACGGCGTCGAAAGGGGGTAGCATTGTGGAACTAGGTGCTTTGTTGTGTTAGGGTAGGCCATAGAAACATAAAACAACTAGGTAGAACCCACCTCTTCGGAAGATTCACGACGTTTCGTCCCATACGTGAGTTTCATCCTATAAGCGAGTGTAAACTCACGAGAGAGAAGTGGATGCCGGTGAAATGGCCCACACCCCGGAGTGAAATCTTTGCCATCAAAAGCACACAACACACCTATAATAACATGCTATGGCACCACCTTGCTTGGGTTGGGGTCCAGAAGATCCGGAGCCCCCCTCCGGTGAAACCCTAGACCCGCTGGAGAAATACCGGACTTATACGGAAACACGCTGTAACGGCGTCGAAAGGGGGTAGCATTGTGGAACTAGGTGCTTGGTTGTGTTAGGGTAGGCCATAGTAACATAAAACAACTAGGTATAACCCATCTCTTCGGAAGATTCACGACGTTTCGTCCGATACGGGAGTTTCAGCCTATAAGCGCGTGTAAACTCACGAGAGAGAAGTGGATGCCGGTGAAGCGGCCCACACCCCGGAGTGAAATCTTTGCCATCAAAAGCACACAACACACCTATAATAACATGCTATGGCACCACCTTGCTTGGGTTGGGGTCCAGAAGATCCGGAGCCCCCCTCCGGTGAAACCCTAGACCCGTTGGAGAAATACCGGACTTATACGGAAACACGCGGTAACGGCGTCGAAAGGGGGTAGAATTGTGGAACTAGGTGCTTGGTTGTGTTAGGATAGGCCATAGAAACATAAAACAACTAGGTAGAACCCACCTCTTCGGAAGATTCACGACGTTTCGTCCGATACGGGAGTTTTAGCCTATAAGCGCGTGTAAACTCACGAGAGAGAAGTGGATGCCGGTGAAGCGGCCCACACCCCGGAGTGAAATCTTTGCCATCAAAAGCACACAACACACCTATAATAACATTCTATGGCACCACCTTTCTTGGGTTGGGGTCCAGAAGATCCGGAGCCCCCCCTCTGGTGAAACCCTAGACCCGCTGGAGAAATACCGGACTTATACGAAAACACGCGGTAACGGCGTCGAAAGGGGGTATAATTGTGGAACTAGGTGCTTGGTTGCGTTAGGGTAGGCCATAGAAACATAAAACAACTAGGTAGAACCCACCTCTTCGGAAGATTCACGACGTTTCGTCCGATACGGGAGTTTCAGCCTATAAGCGCGTGTAAACTCACGAGAGAGAAGTGGATGCCGGTGAAGCGGCCCACACCCCGGAGTGAAATCTTTGCCATCAAAACCACACAACACACCTATAATAACATTCTATGGCACCACCTTGCTTGGGTTGGGGTCCAGAAGATCCGGAGCCCCCCTCCGGTGAAACCCTAGACCCGCCGGAGAAATACCGGACTTATACGGAAACACGCGGTAACGGCGTCGAAAGGGGGTAGAATTGTGGAACTAGGTGCTTGGTTGTGTTAGGGTATGCCATAGAAACATAAAAAAACTAGGTAGAACCCACCTCTTCGGAAGATTCACGACGTTTCGTCCGATACGGGAGTTTCAGCCTATAAGCGCGTGTAAACTCACGAGAGAGAAGTGGATGCCGGTGAAGCGGCCCACACCCCGGAGTGAAATCTTTGCCATCAAAAGCACACAACACCCCTATAATAACATGCTATGGCACCACCTTGCTTGGGTTGGGGTCCAGAAGATCCGGAGCCCCCCCTCCGGTGAAACCCTAGACCCGCTGGAGAAATACCAGACTTATACGGAAACACGCGGTAACGGCGTCGAAAGGGGGTAGAATTGTGGAACTAGGTGCTTGGTTGTGTTAGGGTAGGCCATAGAAACATAAAACAACTAGGTAGAACCCACCTCTTCGGAAGATTCACGACGTTTCGTCCGATACGGGAGTTTCAGCCTATAAGCGCGTGTAAACTCACGAGAGAGAAGTGGATGCCGGTGAAGCGGCCCACACCCCGGAGTGAAATCTTTGCCATCAAAAGCACACAACACACCTATAATAACATGCTATGGAACCACCTTGCTTGGGTTGGGGTCCAGAAGATCCGGAGCCCCCCTCTGGTGAAACCCTAGACCCGCTGGAGAAATACTGGACTTATACGGAAACACGCGGTAACGGCGTCGAAAGGGGCTAGCATTGTGGAACTAGGTGCTTAGTTGTGTTAGGGGAGGCCATAGAAACATAAAACAACTAGGTAGAACCCACCTCTTCGGAAGATTCACGACGTTTCGTCCGATACGGGAGTTTCAGCCTATAAGCGCGTGTAAACTCACGAGAGAGAAGTGGATGCCGGTGAAGCGGCCCACACCCCGGAGTGAAATCTTTGCCATCAAAAGCACACAACACCTATAATAACATGCTATGGCACCACCTTGCTTGGTTGGGGTCCAGAAGATCCGGAGCCCCCCCTCCGGTGAAACCCTAGACCCGCTGGAGAAATACCGGACTTATACGGAAACACGCGGTAACGGCGTCGAAAGGGGGTAGCATTGTGGAACTAGGTGCTTTGTTGTGTTAGGGTAGGCCATAGAAACATAAAACAACTAGGTAGAACCCACCTCTTCGGAAGATTCACGACGTTTCGTCCCATACGTGAGTTTCATCCTATAAGCGAGTGTAAACTCACGAGAGAGAAGTGGATGCCGGTGAAATGGCCCACACCCCGGAGTGAAATCTTTGCCATCAAAAGCACACAACACACCTATAATAACATGCTATGGCACCACCTTGCTTGGGTTGGGGTCCAGAAGATCCGGAGCCCCCTCCGGTGAAACCCTAGACCCGCTGGAGAAATACCGGACTTATACGGAAACACGCTGTAACGGCGTCGAAAGGGGGTAGCATTGTGGAACTAGGTGCTTGGTTGTGTTAGGGTAGGCCATAGTAACATAAAACAACTAGGTATAACCCATCTCTTCGGAAGATTCACGACGTTTCGTCCGATACGGGAGTTTCAGCCTATAAGCGCGTGTAAACTCACGCGAGAGAAGTGGATGCCGGTGAAGCGGCCCACACCCCGGAGTGAAATCTTTGCCATCAAAAGCACACAACACACCTATAATAACATGCTATGGCACCACCTTGCTTGGGTTGGGGTCCAGAAGATCCGGAGCCCCCCTCCGGTGAAACCCTAGACCCGTTGGAGAAATACCGGACTTATACGGAAACACGCGGTAACGGCGTCGAAAGGGGGTAGAATTGTGGAACTAGGTGCTTGGTTGTGTTAGGATAGGCCATAGAAACATAAAACAACTAGGTAGAACCCACCTCTTCGGAAGATTCACGACGTTTCGTCCGATACGGGAGTTTTAGCCTATAAGCGCGTGTAAACTCACGAGAGAGAAGTGGATGCCGGTGAAGCGGCCCACACCCCGGAGTGAAATCTTTTCCATCAAAAGCACACAACACACCTATAATAACATGCTATGGCACCACCTTTCTTGGGTTGGGGTCCAGAAGATCCGGAGCCCCCCCTCCGGTGAAACCCTAGACCCGCTGGAGAAATACCGGACTTATACGGAAACACGCGGTAACGGCGTCGAAAGGGGGTAGCATTTTGGAACTAGGTTCTTGGTTGTGTTAGGGTAGGCCATAGAATAATAAAATAACTAGGTAGAACCCACCTCTTCGGAAGATTCACGACGTTTCGTCCGATACGAGAGTTTCAGCCTATAAGCGCGTGTAAACTCACGAGAGAGAAGTGGATGCCGGACAAGCGGCCCACACCCCGGAGTGAAATCTTTGCCATCAAAAGCACACAACACACCTATACTAACATGCTATGGCACCACCTTGATTGGGTTGGGGTCCAGAAGATCCGGAGCCCCCCCCCTCCGGTGAAACCCTAGACCCGCTGGAGAAATACCGGACTTATACGGAAACACGAGGTAACGGCGTCGAAAGGGGGTAGCATTGTGGAACTAGGTGCTTGGTTGTGTTCGGGTAGGCCATAGAAACATAAAAAAACTAGTTAGAACCCACCTCTTTGGAAGATTCACGACGTTTCGTCCGATACGGGAGTTTCACCCTATAAGCGCGTGTAAACTCACGAGAGAGAAGTGGATGCCGGTGAAGCGGCCCACACCCCGGAGTGAAATATTTGCCATCAAAAGCACACAACACACCTATAATAACATGCTATGGCACCACCTTGCTTGGGTTGGGGTCTAGAAGATCCGGAGCCCCCCTCCGGTGAAACCCTAGACCTGCTGGAGAAATACCGGACTTATACGGAAACACGCGCTAACGGCGTCGAAAGGGGATAGCATTGTGGAACTAGGTGCTTGGTTGTGTTAGGGTAGGCCATAGAAACATAAAACAACTAGGTAGAACCCACATCTTCGGAAGATTCACGACGTTTCGTCCGATATGGGAGTTTCAGCCTATAAGCGCGTGTAAACTCACGAGAGAGAAGTGGATGCCGGTGAAGCGGCCCACACCCCGGAGTGAAATATTTGCCATCAAAAGCACACAACACACCTATAATAACATTCTATGGCACCACCTTGCTTGGGTTGGGGTCCAGAAGATCCGGAGCCCCCCCTCCGGTGAAACCCTAGACCCGCTGGAGAAATACCGGACTTACACGGAAACACGCGGTAACGGCGTCGAGAGGGGGTAGCATTGTGGAACTAGGTGCTTGGTTGTGTTCGGGTAGGCCATATAAACATAAAAAACTAGGTAGAACCCACCTCTTCGGAAGATTCACGACGTTTCGTCCGATACGGGAGTTTCAGCCTATAAGCGCGTGTAAACTCACGAGAGAGAAGTGGATGCCGGTGAAGCGGCCCACACCCCGGAGTGAAATCTTTGCCATCAGAAGCACACAACACACCTATAATAACATGCTATGGCACCACCTTGCTTGGGTTGGGGTCCAGAAGATCCGGAGCCCCCCCTCCGGTGAAACCCTAGACCCGCTGGAGAAATACCGGACTTATACGGAAACACGCGGTAACGGCGTCGAAAGGGGGTAGCATTGTGGAACTAGGTGCTTTGTTGTGTTAGGGTAGGCCATAGAAACATAAAACAACTAGGTAGAACCCACCTCTTCGGAAGATTCACGACGTTTCGTCCCATACGGGAGTTTCATCTCCACTAATATTAAAAGATCCAGACTGGCAGATCCAAATAATAAGGACCCTCAGATCGTTCGTTTGGACGCTCCAGATTCGCACTAAAACAGTGGTCGGACGTACCCCTACACCGCTAATCAAACCGCTCGGTGATAAAAATCTTGTCTTCCCCGGAAAAAAAAATCCCATCACACTGTTGCCGTTACCACACGACCCCTCCTCGCCCACCGCCTACCTGGAAGGTTGCCTCCGCCACCGCCTTCGCTGTCGTTGCTCTGGTTCTCCCAAAGTGGGATCTGCCATGGACTTCGCCTGCGCTTGATTGCCGCGTGGGGGCTGGGCTTGAATGCCGCTGCACGACACGCGACAGCAGCGGGTGTACTACAGGCGACAGCCATGGTTGAACGGTGGTCTCCATCTCCTCCCTATGCCCTCTATTTTTTCCATCCATATCAGAACGTTCTTGGAGGAATGGGAATAGATGCCTCATGCGCTTGGTTGAATCTAGCATGGTCACCGGTTGATAAAAGTAGCAGGATCACCGGTTGGGTAAAAATTCAGATTCGTTCTCGGTAAGCAGCAGATTAGTCAAATTGCCCACCTTGTGTTTGTTAAAATGCTTCAAGGAGGTAGGTAGTAACTTGAAAACTACCTCGGTGGATTAACCTCGATATTTACTTTGCATTTTTCGGAATCTATAAATGCAGGGATCTTAATGCAGGTTTATGGTGGAGACTAACTGACTAATTCATCTATCTATGCTAATGTGCTATGTGCAGATATGCAGCTACGCACAGAAGTACTTCCTCAAGGTCCAGAACCGTGGCCTCGCTGCCAGACTCCTGGCTCAGTACCCGTACCACAGACTCGCCGTGCTGCAACCGCCATAGATCTAACCGGCCGGAAGCGGCGTGGTTGCAACAACAGTGTTGCAGGAGCACTCGCTGCAGTGCCCAGCCGGTGTCGTTCAAAGAACTATCGGTTAGAACTATGCTGCAGTGCCCAGCCGATGGCATTCGTTCAGAGTAACATTGGTTGGAACTGTCTAGGAGTCCTTCCCGCATCCATTGTCAAGTGAGACTGCCTTGCGATAATCTCCAGTTGCAACTTGCAAGGGAAAATATGCTGGATGGACTGGTTGTTTACTACTGAATCTTTTGTATAGGTTTTCTATCCTCCATTGCACTGAAACATCTGCATTGTCTTCTTGTTCAACGCTTCACTAAGTTCTAGAGCTGAAATTATGAGAAGATTCAGTTCTTGATAAGCATGCCCGGGAATAAGTGTTTCAGGAGCCGTACAACATCATATTATGTAATTCATGCACCAAGGTTCTACTCCTGATGGTCCACACGAAAAACAATTGGACTGATGCATGATTCTATTAATGTATTCACTTACTCTACCTTTTAATATTTGAGATGTTGTATCTATTTCAGTGTCGAAGAATTCATCCTTTTTCTGTCATGATTTCTGGACAATATTTAAGGAAAAGAAGGCAATAAGCTGCATTAGTTTTGTATCCAGAGTGAGCTGTGCGCCTGTGCCAATACTTGATTAAGACAATCTGTTTGATAATATTATTTTTATATATGAATGGACTAACCTGGTCTTAAAGTGGTACTAACTCAGGTTGTTGATGATGGAAGCTATGTCAGTACTAGGCTCATCAGTCATGGAGACAACCTGATTTTCCTCTACCATGCCGTAACTGCTTTCTTGCTGCAACTTTCCATGACATCTTGCGAAGGTACTGAATACAGACATGAGTAGTCCCAGAAATAATGATTTAGTTTTGTTGCAAGTGACCATCCAAAAATATCACTCCCAGCCTGAAAGCCTATGTGTTTCGTGAACCTGAAAGTCCCCAGTTTTATGAACCTTAACTCACTTATTGCTGGGACCCCCCTTATTGCTTGATACTTAAGCTATTTTCATGTGAAAAATATCAAATAATTTGGTTCCCAGTGGCTCTTCTGTATTAGAGAAGCACGTGATTTATCTTTGTTGTTCACCAGTGCATCAGTTTTACATTCAGAACAGATACCTGTGCTCAAAGAACTGTAATAGTAGGACGATGTCTTAGAAGCCGCAGTTCATTTGTATTGGCTTCGTATGCCATGCTACCAGGATCCTCAATACATTCAATGATGCTACTACAAATTGCAGGGAGGCGACATTGTTTAGTACCTGGTAATTTTCCTGGATATAGAAAGCAGAATCCACATGTCATCTTCCTAATGGATTCTATTTTAGGTATTAAGCCAAGGAATCCGGTATGCAATCAAATGGAGTTCCTTACTAAACACTCATTTTGAGCAGCTTTTCCACGAAACAGGCGCCTTCGGCTAAAACTTCCCACATGTAGGTTAGTCCTGCACCGTTCTTCCCAAGTGTTGTTTTGCAATCACATCAATAATCTCATCACATTATACTTTTTTATTTTCAGGTGGGAAGGCAAACAATGAGCATGCGATGCATTCTCACCATCTTTATTTGATTACTCTATTGTTATTTTTAGCATTTTCCCTAGAAACATAGTTTTTCCAGCCATTATGTTGGCCACACTTATATTTGACTTGAAATATTATGAAATATATAGGTATCATGATACATAATGTATATTCAGACCTGATAGGTTGTCTTGCTATTTGATTTAATATTTCAAGAAGTACAATCAGCAATATCATGCTTTTTGAATTCATCACATATTGCAGCTCATAAATCGTTTTTTTTTATGCTCGACAGTCCAAGGTCCTATACAAGTTATCTTTGTGCCCTGGAACTCATTAGAAGTGTGCGCTGCCTCTAAGAAGATTGTGTACCCATTGGAGAAGATAAAAAAGAGTCCCACATAAGTTATCTTTGTGTTGTGTGGAACTGCTGCGTGTAAGAAGATTGTGTATCCATTGGAGAAGGTAAAAATAATCCCTTTAACGATCATATTACTTGTACTAGAGAGCGAGATCATGATGCAGACTGAAATATTTTTTGGGCACATAGATCAAAAGATTGTATTGCTAAAATATTATCTGAAACGGATCATCATTACTAATTTTAAAAAAGAATAAATATTATTTTGATTTAATATTTACAATACTACGTGCATGTGCACGTGCACAATTACTAGTCCTATAAGCGCGTGTAAACTCACGAGAGAGAAGTGGATGCCGGTGAAACGGCCCACACCCCGGAGTGAAATCTTTGCCATCAAAAGCACACAACACACCTATAATAACATGCTATGGCACCACCTTGCTTGGTTTGGGGTCCAGAAGATCCGGAGCCCCCCCTCCGGTGAAACCCTAGACCCGCTGGAGAAATACCGGACTTATACGGAAACACGCTGTAACGGCGTCGAAAGGGGTAGCATTGTGGAACTAGGTGCTTGTTGTGTAAGGGTAGGCCATAGAAACATAAAACAACTAGGTAGAACCCTCTTCGGAAGATTCACGACGTTTCGTCCGATACGGGAGTTTCAGCCTATAAGCGCGTGTAAACTCACGAGAGAGAAGTGGATGCCGAAGCGGCCCAGACCCCGGAGTGAAATCTTTGCCATCAAAAGCACAGAACACACCTATAATAACATTCTATGGCACCACTTGCTTGGGTTGGGGTCCAGAAGATCCGGAGCCCCCCCTCCGGTGAAACCCTAGACCCGCTGGAGAAATACCGGACTTATACGGAAACACGCGGTAACGGCGTCGAAAGGGGGTAGCATTGTGGAACTAGGTGCTTGGTTGTGTTAGGGTAGGCCATAGAAACATAAAACAACTAGGTAAACCCACCTCTTCGAAGATTCACGACGTTTCGTCCGATACGGGAGTTTCAGCCTATAAGCGCGTGTAAACTCACGAGAGAGAAGTGGATGCCGGAAGCGGCCCAGACCCCGGAGTGAAATCTTTGCCATCAAAAGCACACAACACACCTATAATAACATGCTATGGCACCACCTTGCTTGGGTTGGGGTCCATAAGATCCGGAGCCCCCCTCCGGTGAAACCCTAGACCCGTTGGAGAAATACCGGACTTATATGGAAACACGCGGTAACGGCGTCGAAAGGGGTAGCATTGTGGAACTAGGTGCTTGGTTGTGTTAGGGTAGGCCATAGAAACATAAAACAACTAGGTATAACCCACCTCTTCGGAAGATTCACGACGTTTCGTCCGATACGGGAGTTTCAGCCTATAAGCGCGTGTAAACTCACGAGAGAGAAGTGGATGCCAGTGAAGCGGCCCACACCCCGGAGTGAAATCTTTGCCATAAAAAGCACAACACACCTATAATAACATGCTATGGCACCACCTTGCTTGGGTTGGGGTCCAGAAGATCCGGAGCCCCCCTCCGGTGAAACCCTAGACCCGCTGGAGAAATACCGGACTTATACGGAAAAACGCGGTAACGGTCGAAAGGGGGTAGCATTGTGGAACTAGGTGCTTTTGTGTTAGTAGGCCATAGAAACATAAAAAACTAGGTAGAACCCACCTCTTCGGAAGATTCACGCGTTTCGTCCGATACTGGAGTTTCAGCCTATAAGCGTGTAAACTCACGAGAGAGAAGTGGATGCCGGTGAAGCGGCCCACACCCCGGAGTGAAATCTTTGCCATCAAAAGCACACAACACACCTATAATAACATGCTATGGCACCACCTTGCTTGGGTTGGGGTCCAGAAGATCCGGAGCCCCCCTCCGGTGAAACCCTAGACCCGTTGGAGAAATACCGGACTTATACGGAAACACGGTAACGGCGTCGAAAGGGGGTAGCATTGTGGAACTAGGTGCTTGGTTGTGTTAGGGTAGGCCATAGAAACATAAAACAACTAGGTAGAACCCACCTCTTCGGAAGATTCACGACGTTTCGTCCGATACGGGAGATTCAGCCTATAAGCGCGTGTAAACTCACGAGAGAGAAGTGGATGCCGGTGAAGCGGCCCACACCCCGGAGTGAAATCTTTGCCATCAAAAGCACACAACACACCTATAATAACATTCTATGGCACCACCTTGCTTGGGTTGGGGTAGAAGACCCGGAGCCCCCCCTCCGGTGAAACCCTAGACCCGCTGGAGAAATACCGGACTTATACGGAAACACGCGGTAACGGCGTCGAAAGGGGGTAGAATTGTGGAACGAGGTGCTTGGTTGTGTTAGGGTAGGACATAGAAACATAAAACAACTAGGTAGAACCCACCTCTTCGGAAGATTCACGACGTTTCGTCCGATACAGGAGTTTCAGCCTATAAGCGCGTGTAAACTCACGAGAGAGAAGTGGATGCCGGTGAAGCGGCCCACACCCCGGAGTGAAATCTTTGCCATAAAAAGCACACAGCACACCTATAATAACATGCTATGGCACCACCTTGCTTGGGTTGGGGTCCAGAAGATCCGGAGCCCCCCCTCCGGTGAAACCCTAGACCCGCTGGAGAAATACCGGACTTATACGAAAACACGCGGTAACGGCGTCGAAAGGGGTATCATTGTGGAACTAGGTGCTTGGTTGTGTTAGGGTAGGCCATAGAAACATAAAACAACTAGGTAGAACCCACCTCTTCGGAAGATTCACGACGTTTCGTCCGATACGGGAGTTTCAGCCTATAAGCGCGTGTAAACTCACGAGAGAGAAGTGGATGCCGGTGAAGCGGCCCACACCCCGGAGTGAAATATTTTCCATCAAAAGCACACAACACACCTATAATAACATTCTATGGCACCACCTTGCTTGGGTTGGGGTCCAGAAGATCCGGAGCCCCCCCTCCGGTGAAACCCTAGACCCGCTGGAGAAATACCGGACTTATACGGAAACATGCGGTAACGGCGTCGAAAGGGGGTAGCATTTGGAACTAGGTGCTTGGTTGTGTTAGGGTAGGCCATAGAAACATAAAACAACTAGGTAGAACCCACCTCTTCGGAAGTCACGACGTTTCGTCGATACGAGAGTTTCAGCTATAAGCGCGTGTAAACTCACGAGAGAGAAGTGGATGCCGGTGAAGCGGCCCACACCCCGGAGTGAAATCTTTGCAATCGAAAGCACACAACACACCTATAATAACATGCTATGGGACCACCTTTCTTGGGTTGGGGTCAAGAAGATCCGGAGCCCCCCCTCCGGTGAAATCCTAGACCCGCTGGAGAAATACCGGACTTATACGGAAACACGCGGTAACGGCGTCGAAAGGGGTAGCATTGTGGAACTAGGTGCTTGGTTGTGTTAGGGTAGGCCATAGAAACATAAAAAAACTAGGTAGAACCCACCTCTTTGGAAGATTCACGACGTTTCGTCCGATACGGGAGTTTCAGCCTATAAGCGCGTGTAAACTCACGAGAGAGAGAAGTGGATGTCGGTGAAGCGGCCCACACCCCGGAGTGAAATCTTTGCCATCAAAAGCACACAACACACCTATAATAACATTCTATGGCACCACCTTGCTTGGGTTGGGGTCCAGAAGATCCGGAGCCCCCCCTCCGGTGAAACCCTAGACCGCTGGAGAAATACCGGACTTATACGGAAACACGCGGTAACGGCGTCGAAAGGGGTAGCATTGTGGAACTAGGTGCTTGGTTGTGTTCGGGTAGGCCATATAAACATAAAAAACTAGGTAGAACCCACCTCTTCGGAAGATTCACGACGTTTCGTCCGATACGGGAGTTTCAGCCTATAAGCGCGTGTAAACTCACGAGAGAGAAGTGGATGCCGGTGAAGCGGCCCACACCCCGGAGTGAAATCTTTGCCATCAAAAGCACACAACACACCTATAATAACATGCTATGGCACCACCTTGCTTGGGTTGGGGTCCAGAAGATCCGGAGCCCCCCCTCCGGTGAAACCCTAGACCCGCTGGAGAAATACCGGACTTATACGGAAACACGCGGTAACGGCGTCGAAAGGGGGTAGCATTGTGGAACTAGGTGCGTTGTTGTGTTAGGGTAGGCCATAGAAACATAAAACAACTAGGTAGAACCCACCTCTTCGGAAGATTCACGACGTTTCGTCCCATACGGGAGTTTCATCCTATAAGCGCGTGTAAACTCACGAGAGAGAAGTGGATGCCGGTGAAGCGGCCCACACCCCGGAGTGAAATCTTTGCCATCAAAAGCACACAACACACCTATAATAACATGCTATGGCACCACCTTGCTTGGTTTGGGGTCCAGAAGATCCGGAGCCCCCCCTCCGGTGAAACCCTAGACCCGCTGGAGAAATACCGGACTTATACGGAAACACGCTGTAACGGCGTCGAAAGGGGGTAGCATTGTGGAACTAGGTGCTTGTTGTGTAGGGTAGGCCATAGAAACATAAAACAACTAGGTAGAACCCATCTCTTCGGAAGATTCACGACGTTTCGTCCGATACGGGAGTTTCAGCCTATAAGCGCGTGTAAACTCACGAGAGAGAAGTGGATGCCGGACAAGCGGCCCAGACCCCGGAGTGAAATCTTTGCCATCAAAAGCACAGAACACACCTATAATAACATTCTATGGCACCACCTTGCTTGGGTTGGGGTCCAGAAGATCCGGAGCCCCCCTCCGGTGAAACCCTAGACCCGCTGGAGAAATACCGGACTTATATGGAAACACGCGGTAACGGCGTCGAAAGGGGGTAGCATTGTGGAACTAGGTGCTTGGTTGTGTTAGGGTAGGCCATAGAAACATAAAACAACTAGGTATAACCCACCTCTTCGGAAGATTCACGACGTTTCGTCCGATACGGGAGTTTCAGCCTATAAGCGCGTGTAAACTCACGAGAGAGAAGTGGATGCCGGTGAAGCGGCCCACACCCCGGAGTGAAATCTTTGCCATAAAAAGCACACAACACACCTATAATAACATGCTATGGCACCACCTTGCTTGGGTTGGGGTCCAGAAGATCCGGAGCCCCCCCTCCGGTGAAACCCTAGACCCGCTGGAGAAATACCGGACTTATACGGAAAAACGCGGTAACGGCGTCGAAAGGGGGTAGCATTGTGGAACTAGGTGTTTTATTGTGTTAGAGTAGGCCATAGAAACATAAAAAACTATGTATAACCCACCTCTTCGGAAGATTCACGGCGTTTCGTCCGATACTGGAGTCTCAGCCTATAAGCGCGTGTAAACTCACGAGAGAGAAGTGGATGTCGGTGAAGCGGCCCACACCCCGGAGTGAAATCTTTGCCATCAAAAGCACACAACACACCTATAATAACATGCTATGGCACCACCTTGATTGGGTTGGGGTCCAGAAGATCCGGAGCCCCCCCCTCCGGTGAAATCCTAGACCCGCTGGAGAAATACCGGACTTATACGGAAACACGCGGTAACGGCGTCGAAAGGGGGTAGCATTGTGGAACTAGGTGCTTGGTTGTGTTCGGGTAGGCCATAGAAACATAAAAAAACTAGGTAGAACCCACCTCTTTGGAAGATTCACGACGTTTCGTCCGATACGGGAGTTTCAGCCTATAAGCGCGTGTAAACTCACGAGAGAGAAGTGGATGTCGGTGAAGCGGCCCACACCCCGGAGTGAAATCTTTGCCATCAAAAGCACACAACACACCTATAATAACATTCTATGGCACCACCTTGCTTGGGTTGGGGTCCAGAAGATCCGGAGCCCCCCCCTCCGGTGAAACCCTAGACCCGCTGGAGAAATACCGGACTTACACGGAAACACGCGGTAACGGCGTCGAAAGGGGTAGCATTGTGGAACTAGGTGCTTGGTTGTGTTCGGGTAGGCCATATAAACATAAAACTAGGTAGAACCCACCTCTTCGGAAGATTCACGACGTTTCGTCCGATACGGGAGTTTCAGCCTATAAGCGCGTGTAAACTCACGAGAGAGAAGTGGATGCCGGTGAAGCGGCCCACACCCCGGAGTGAAATCTTTGCCATCAAAAGCACACAACACACCTATAATAACATGCTATGGCACCACCTTGCTTGGGTTGGGGTCCAGAAGATCCGGAGCCCCCCCTCCGGTGAAACCCTAGACCCGCTGGAGAAATACCGGACTTATACGGAAACACGCGGTAACGGCGTCGAAAGGGGTAGCATTGTGGAACTAGGTGCTTTGTTGTGTTAGGGTAGGCCATAGAAACATAAAACAACTAGGTAGAACCCACCTCTTCGGAAGATTCACGACGTTTCGTCCCATACGGGAGTTTCCTATAAGCGCGTGTAAACTCACGAGAGAGAAGTGGATGCCGGTGAAGCGGCCCACACCCCGGAGTGAAATCTTTGCCATCAAAAGCACACAACACACCTATAATAACATGCTATGGCACCACCTTGCTTGGTTGGGGTCCAGAAGATCCGGAGCCCCCCCTCCGGTGAAACCCTAGACCCGCTGGAGAAATACCGGACTTATACGGAAACACGGTAACGGCGTCGAAAGGGGGTAGCATTGTGGAACTAGGTGCTTTGTTGTGTAGGGTAGGCCATAGAAACATAAAACAACTAGGTAGAACCCATCTCTTCGGAAGATTCACGACGTTTCGTCCGATACGGGAGTTTCAGCCTATAAGCGCGTGTAAACTCACGAGAGAGAAGTGGATGCCGTGAAGCGGCCCCACCCCGGAGTGAAATCTTTGCCATCAAAAGCACAGAACACACCTATAATAACATTCTATGGCACCACTTGCTTGGGTTGGGGTCCAGAAGATCCGGAGCCCCCCCTCCGGTGAAACCCTAGACCCGCTGGAGAAATACCGGACTTATGGAAACACGCGGTAACGGCGTCGAAAGGGGGTAGCATTGTGGAACTAGGTGCTTGGTTGTGTTAGGGTAGGCCATAGAAACATAAAACAACTAGGTAACCCACCTCTTCGGAAGATTCACGACGTTTCGTCCGATACGGGAGTTTCAGCCTATAAGCGCGTGTAAAACTCACGAGAGAGAAGTGGATGCCGGTGAAGCGGCCCACACCCCGGAGTGAAATCTTTGCCATAAAAAGCACACAACACACCTATAATAACATGCTATGGCACCACCTTGCTTGGGTTGGGGTCCAGAAGATCCGGAGCCCCCCTCCGGTGAAACCCTAGACCCGCTGGAGAAATACCGGACTTATACGGAAAAACGCGGTAACGGCGTCGAAAGGGGGTAGCATTGTGGAACTAGGTTTATTGTGTTAGGTAGGCCATAGAAACATAAAAAACTAGGTAGAACCCACCTCTTCGGAAGATTCACGCGTTTCGTCCGATACGGAGTTTCAGCCTATAAGCGCGTTAAACTCACGAGAGAGAAGTGGATGCCGGTGAAGCGGCCCACACCCGGAGTGAAATCTTTGCCATCAAAAGCACACAACACACCTATAATAACATGCTATGGCACCACCTTGCTTGGGTTGGGGTCCAGAAGATCCGGAGCCCCCCCTCCGGTGAAACCCTAGACCCGTTGGAGAAATACCGGACTTATACGGAAACACGCGGTAACGGCGTCGAAAGGGGGTAGCATTGTGGAACTAGGTGCTTGGTTGTGTTAGGGTAGGCCATAGAAACATAAAACAACTAGGTAGAACCCACCTCTTCGGAAGATTCACGACGTTTCGTCCGATACGGGAGATTCAGCCTATAAGCGCGTGTAAACTCACGAGAGAGAAGTGGATGCCGGTGAAGCGGCCCACACCCGGAGTGAAATCTTTGCCATCAAAAGCACACAACACACCTAATAACATCTATGGCACCACCTTGCTTGGGTTGGGGTCTAGAAGATCCGGAGCCCCCCCTCCGGTGAAACCCTAGACCCGCTGGAGAAATACCGGACTTATACAGAAACACGCGGTAACGCGTCGAAAGGGGGTAGCATTGTGGAACTAGGTGCTTGGTTGTGTTAGGGTAGGACATAGAAACATAAAACAACTAGGTAGAACCCACCTCTTCGGAAGATTCACGACGTTTCGTCCGATACAGGAGTTTCAGCCTATAAGCGCGTGTAAACTCACGAGAGAGAAGTGGATGCCGGTGAAGCGGCCCACACCCCGGAGTGAAATCTTTGCCATAAAAAGCACACAGCACACCTATAATAACATGCTATGGCACCACCTTGCTTGGTTGGGGTCCAGAAGATCCGGAGCCCCCCTCCGGTGAAACCCTAGACCCGCTGGAGAAATACCGGACTTATACGAAAACACGCGGTAACGGCGTCGAAAGGGGTAGCATTGTGGAACTAGGTGCTTGGTTGTGTTAGGGTAGGCCATAGAAACATAAAACAACTAGGTAGAACCCACCTCTTCGGAAGATTCACGACGTTTTCCGATACGGGAGTTTAGCCTATAAGCGCGTGTAAACTCACGAGAGAGAAGTGGATGCCGGTGAAGCGGCCCACACCCCGGAGTGAAATCTTTCCATCAAAGCACACAACACACCTATAATAACATTCTATGGCACCACCTTGCTTGGGTTGGGGTCCAGAAGATCCGGAGCCCCCCTCCGGTGAAACCCTAGACCCGCTGGAGAAATACCGGACTTATACGGAAACATGCGGTAACGGCGTCGAAAGGGGGTAGCATTTTGGAACTAGGTGCTTGGTTGTGTTAGGGTAGGCCATAGAAACATAAAACAACTAGGTAGAACCCACCTCTTCGGAAGATTCACGACGTTTCGTCCGATACGGAGTTTCAGCCTATAAGCGTGTAAACTCACGAGAGAGAAGTGGATGCCGGTGAAGCGGCCCACACCCCGGAGTGAAATCTTTGCCATCAAAAGCACACAACACACCTATAATAACATGCTATGGCACCACCTTGTTGGGTTGGGGTCCAGAAGATCCGGAGCCCCCCTCCGGTGAAACCCTAGACCCGCTGGAGAAATACCGGACTTATACGGAAACACGCGGTAACGGCGTCGAAAGGGGGTAGCATTGTGGAACTAGGTGCTTGGTTGTGTTAGGGTAGGCCATAGAAACATAAAAAACTAGGTAGAACCCACCTCTTCGGAAGATTCACGACGTTTCGTCCGATACGGGAGTTTCAGCCTATAAGCGCGTGTAAACTCACGAGAGAGAAGTGGATGCCGGTGAAGCGGCCCACACCCCGGAGTGAAATATTTGCCATCAAAAGCACACAACACACCTATAATAACATGCTATGGCACCACCTTGCTTGGGTTGGGGTCCAGAAGATCCGGAGCCCCCTCCGGTGAAACCCTAGACCCGCTGGAGAAATACCGGACTTATACGGAAACACGGTAACGGCGTCGAAAGGGGGTAGAATTTGGAACTAGGTGCTTGGTTGTGTTAGGGTAGGCCATATAAACATAAAACAACTAGGTAGAACCCACCTCTTCGGAAGATTCACGACGTTTCGTCCGATACGGAGTTCAGCCTATAAGCGCGTGTAAACTCACGAGAGAGAAGTGGATGCCGGTGAAGCGGCCCACACCCCGGAGAAATATTTGCCATCAAAAGCACACAACACACCTATAATAACATGCTATGGCACCACCTTGCTTGGGTTGGGGTCCAGAAGATCCGGAGCCCCCTCCGGTGAAACCCTAGACCCGCTGGAGAAATACCGGACTTATACGGAAACACGGTAACGGCGTCGAAAGGGGGTAGCATTGTGGAACTAGGTGCTTGGTTGTGTTAGGGTAGGCCATAGAAAACAAAAAAACTAGGTAGAACCCACCTCTTCGGAAGATTCACGACGTTTCGTCCGATACGGGAGTTTCAGCCTATAAGCGCGTGTAAACTCACGAGAGAGAAGTGGATGCCGGTGAAGCGGCCCACACCCCGGAGTGAAATCTTTGCCATAAAAAGCACACAACACACCTATAATAACATGCTATGGCACCACCTTGCTTGGGTTGGGGTCTAGAAGATCCGGAGCCCCCCCTCCGGTGAAACCCTAGACCCGCTGGAGAAATACCGGACTTATACGGAAACACGCGGTAACGGCGTCGAAAGGGGGTAGCATTGTGGAACTAGGTGCTTGGTTGTGTAGGGTAGGCCATAGAAACATAAAACAACTAGGTAGAACCCATCTTCTGAAGATTCACGACGTTTCGTCCGATACGGGAGTTTCAGCCTATAAGCGCGTGTAAACTCGAGAGAGAAGTGGATGCCGGTGAAGCGGCCCACACCCCGGAGTGAAATCTTTGCCATCAAAAGCACACAACACACCTATAATAACATCTATGGCACCACCTTGCTTGGGTTGGGGTCCAGAAGATCCGGAGCCCCCCCTCCGGTGAAACCCTAGACCCGCTGGAGAAATACCGGACTTATACGGAAACACGCGGTAACGGCGTCGAAAGGGGGTAGAATTGTGGAACTAGGTGCTTGGTTGTGTTAGGGTAGGACATAGAAACATAAAACAACTAGGTAGAACCCACCTCTTCGGAAGATTCACGACGTTTCGTCCGATACGGGAGTTTCAGCCTATAAGCGCGTGTAAACTCACGAGAGAGAAGTGGATGCCGGTGAAGCGGCCCACACCCCGGAGTGAAATCTTTGCCATCAAAAGCACAACAACACCTATAATAACATGCTATGGCACCACCTTGCTTGGGTTGGGGTCCAGAAGATCCGGAGCCCCCCCTCCGGTGAAACCCTAGACCCGCTGGAGAAATACCGGACTTATACGAAACACGCGGTAACGGCGTCGAAAGGGGTAGCATTGTGGAACTAGGTGCTTGGTTGTGTTAGGGTAGGCCATAGAAACATAAAACAACTAGGTAGAACCCACCTCTTCGGAAGATTCACGACGTTTCGTCCGATACGGGAGTTTTAGCCTATAAGCGCGTGTAAACTCACGAGAGAGAAGTGGATGCCGGTGAAGCGGCCCACACCCCGGAGTGAAATTTTCCATCAAAAGCACACAACACACCTATAACATTCTATGGCACCACCTTGCTTGGGTTGGGGTCCAGAAGATCCGGAGCCCCCCTCCGGTGAAACCCTAGACCCGCTGGAGAAATACCGGACTTATACGGAAACATGCGGTAACGGCGTCGAAAGGGGGTAGCATTTGGAACTAGGTGCTTGGTTGTGTTAGGGTAGGCCATAGAAACATAAAACAACTAGGTAGAACCCACCTCTTCGGAAGATTCACGACGTTTCGTCCGATACGGAGTTTCAGCCTATAAGCGCGTGTAAACTCACGAGAGAGAAGTGGATGTCGGTGAAGCGGCCCACACCCCGGAGTGAAATCTTTGCCATCAAAAGCACACAACACCTATAATAACATGCTATGGCACCACCTTGCTTGGGTTGGGGTCCAGAAGATCCGGAGCCCCCCCTCCGGTGAAACCCTAGACCCGCTGGAGAAATACCGGACTTATACGGAAACACGCGGTAACGGCGTCGAAAGGGGGTAGCATTGTGGAACTAGGTGCTTGGTTGTGTTAGGGTAGGCCATAGAAACATAAAAAACTAGGTAGAACCCACCTCTTTGGAAGATTCACGACGTTTCGTCCGATACGGGAGTTTCAGCCTATAAGCGCGTGTAAACTCACGAGAGAGAAGTGGATGCCGGTGAAGCGACCCACACCGGAGTGAAATTTGCCATCAAAAGCACACAACACACCTATAATAACATGCTATGGCACCACCTTGCTTGGGTTGGGGTCCAGAAGATCCGGAGCCCCCCTCCGGTGAAACCCTAGACCCGCTGGAGAAATACCGGACTTATACGGAAACGCGGTAACGGCGTCGAAAGGGGGTAGCATTGTGGAACTAGGTGCTTGGTTGTGTTAGGGTAGGCCATAGAAACATAAAACAACTAGGTAGAACCCACCTTTCGGAAGATTCACGACGTTTCGTCCGATACGGAGTTTCAGCCTATAAGCGCGTGTAAACTCACGAGAGAGAAGTGGATGCCGGTGAAGCGGCCCCACCCCGGAGTGAAATATTTGCCATCAAAAGCACACAACACACCTATAATAACATGCTATGGCACCACCTTGCTTGGGTTGGGGTCAGAAGATCCGGAGCCCCCCTCCGGTGAAACCCTAGACCCGCTGGAGAAATACCGGACTTATACGGAAACACGCGGTAACGGCGTCGAAAGGGGGTAGCATTGTGGAACTAGGTGCTTGGTTGTGTTAGGGTAGGCCATAGAAACATAAAACAACTAGGTAGAACCCACCTCTTCGGAAGATTCACGACGTTTCGTCCGATACGGGAGTTTCAGCCTATAAGCGCGTGTAAACTCACGAGAGAGAAGTGGATGCCGGTGAAGCGGCCCACACCCCGGAGTGAAATCTTTGCCATCAAAAGCACACAACACACCTATAATAACATGATATGGCACCACCTTGCTTGTTTTGGGGTCCAGAAGATCCGGAGCCCCCCTCCGGTGAAACCCTAGACCCGCTGGAGAAATACCGGACTTATACGGAAAACACGCGGTAACGGCGTCGAAAGGGGTAGCATTGTGGAACTAGGTGCTTGGTTGTGTTAGGGTAGGCCATAGAAACATAAAACAACTAGGTAAACCCACCTCTTTGGAAGATTCACGACGTTTCGTCCGATACGGAGTTTCAGCCTATAAGCGCGTGTAAACTCACGAGAGAGAAGTGGATGCCGGTGAAGCGGCCCACACCCCGGAGTGAAATCTTTGCCATCAAAAGCACACAACACACCTATAATAACATGCTATGGCACCACCTTGCTTGGGTTGGGGTCCAGAAGATCCGGAGCCCCTCGGTGAAACCCTAGACCCGCTGGAGAAATACCGGACTTATACGGAAACATGCGGTAACGGCGTCGAAAGGGGGTAGATTTTGGAACTAGGTGCTTGGTTGTGTTAGGGTAGGCCATAGAAACATAAAACAACTAGGTAGAACCCACCTTTCGGAAGATTCACGACGTTTCGTCCGATACGGAGTTTCAGCCTATAAGCGCGTGTAAACTCACGAGAGAGAAGTGGATGCCGGTGAAGCGGCCCACACCCCGGAGTGAAATTTGCCATCAAAAGCACACAACACACCTATAATAACATGCTATGGCACCACCTTGCTTGGTTGGGGTAGAAGATCCGGAGCCCCCTCCGGTGAAACCCTAGACCCGCTGGAGAAATACCGGACTTATACGGAAACACGCTGTAACGGCGTCGAAAGGGGGTAGCATTGTGGAACTAGGTGCATGGTTGTGTAGGGTAGGCCATAGAAACATAAAACAACTAGGTAGAACCCACCTCTTCGGAAGATTCACGACGTTTCGTCCGATACGGGAGTTTCAGCCTATAAGCGCGTGTAAACTCACGAGAGAGAAGTGGATGCCGGTGAAGCGGCCCACACCCGGAGTGAAATCTTTGCCATCAAAAGCACACAACACACCTATAATAACATGCTATGGCACCACCTTGCTTGGGTTGGGGTCCAGAAGATCCGGAGCCCCCTCGGTGAAACCCTAGACCCGCTGGAGAAATACCGGACTTATACGAAAACACGCGGTAACGGCGTCGAAAGGGGGTAGCATTGTGGAACTAGGTGTTGTTGTGTTAGGGTAGGCCATAGAAACATAAAACAACTAGGTAGAACCCACCTCTTCGGAAGATTCACGACGTTTCGTTCCGATACGGGAGTTTCAGCCTATAAGCGCGTGTAAACTCACGAGAGAGAAGTGGATGCCGGTGAAGCGGCCCACACCCCGGAGTGAAATCTTTGCCATCAAAAGCACACAACACACCTATAATAACATGCTATGGCACCACCTTGCTTGGTTGGGGTCCAGAAGATCCGGAGCCCCCCCTCCGGTGAAACCCTAGACCCGCTGGAGAAATACCGGACTTATACGGAAACACGCGGTAACGGCGTCGAAAGGGGGTAGCATTGTGGAACTAGGTGCTTGGTTGTGTAGGGTAGGCCATAGAAACATAAAACAACTAGGTAGAACCCACTCTTCGGAAGATTCACGACGTTTCGTCCGATACGGGAGTTTCAGCCTATAAGCGCGTGTAAACTCACGAGAGAGAAGTGGATGCCGGTGAAGCGGCCCAGACCCCGGAGTGAAATCTTTGCCATCAAAAGCACAAACACACCTATAATAACATTCTATGGCACCACTTGCTTGGGTTGGGGTCCAGAAGATCCGGAGCCCCCCTCCGGTGAAACCCTAGACCCGCTGGAGAAATACCGGACTTATACGGAAACATGCGGTAACGGCGTCGAAAGGGGGTAGCATTGTGGAACTAGGTGCTTGGTTGTGTTAGGTAGGCCATAAACATAAAACAACTAGGTAAACCCTCTTCGGAAGATTCACGACGTTTCGTCCGATACGGGAGTTTGAGCCTATAAGCGCGTGTAAACTCACGAGAGAGAAGTGGATGCCGGTGAAGCGGCCCACACCCCGGAGTGAAATCTTTGCCATCAAAAGCACACAACACACCTATAATAACATGCTATGGCACCACCTTGCTTGGGTTGGGGTCCAGAAGATCCGGAGCCCCCCTCCGGTGAAACCCTAGACCCGCTGGAGAAATACCGGACTTATACGAAACACGCGGTAACGGCGTCGAAAGGGGGTAGCATTGTGGAACTAGGTGCTTGGTTGTGTTAGGGTAGGCCATAGAAACATAAAACAACTAGGTAGAACCCACCTCTTCGGAAGATTCACGACGTTTCGTCCATACGGGAGTTTCAGCCTATAAAGCGCGTGTAAACTCACGAGAGAGAAGTGGATGCCGGTGAAGCCCCACACCCCGGAGTGAAATCTTTGCCATCAAAAGCACAACACACCTATAATAACATGCTATGGCACCACCTTGCTTGGGTTGGGGTCCAGAAGATCCGGAGCCCCCCCTCCGGTGAAACCCTAGACCCGCTGGAGAAATACCGGACTTATACGGAAACACGCTGTAACGGCGTCGAAAGGGGTAGCATTGTGGAACTAGGTGCTTGGTTGTGTAGGGTAGGCCATAGAAACATAAAACAACTAGGTAGAACCCACCTCTTCGGAAGATTCACGACGTTTCGTCCGATACGGGAGTTTCAGCCTATAAGCGCGTGTAAACTCACGAGAGAAGTGGATGCCGGTGACAAGCGGCCACCCCGGAGTGAAATCTTTGCCATCAAAAGCACACAAACACCTATAATAACATTCTATGGCACCACCTTGCTTGGGTTGGGGTCCAGAAGATCCGGAGCCCCCCCTCCGGTGAAACCCTAGACCCGCTGGAGAAATACCGGACTTATACGGAAACACGCGGTAACGGCGTCGAAAGGGGGTAGCATTGTGGAACTAGGTGCTTGGTTGTGTTAGGGTAGGCCATAGAAACATAAAAAACTAGGTAGAACCCACCTCTTCGGAAGATTCACGACGTTTCGTCGATACGGGAGTTTCAGCCTATAAGCGCGTGTAAACTCACGAGAGAGAAGTGGATGCCGGTGAAGCGGCCACACCCCGGAGTGAAATATTTGCCATCAAAAGCACACAACACACCTATAATAACATGCTATGGCACCACCTTGCTTGGGTTGGGGTCCAGAAGATCCGGAGCCCCCCTCCGGTGAACCCTAGACCCGCTGGAGAAATACCGGACTTATACGGAAACACGCGTAACGGCGTCGAAAGGGGGTAGCATTGTGGAAACTAGGTGCTTGGTTGTGTTAGGGTAGGCCATAGAAACATAAAACAACTAGGTAGAACCCACCTCTTCGGAAGATTCACGACGTTTCGTCCGATACGGGAGTTTCGCCTATAAGCGTGTAAACTCACGAGAGAGAAGTGGATGCCGGTGAAGCGGCCCACACCCCGGAGTGAAATCTTTGCCATCAAAAGCACACAACACACCTATAATAACATGCTATGGCACCACCTTGCTTGGGTTGGGTCCAGAAGATCCGGAGCCCCCCTCCGGTGAAACCCTAGCCCGCTGGAGAAATACCGGACTTATACGGAAACACGCGGTAACGGCGTCGAAAGGGGGTAGCATTGTGGAACTAGGTGCTTGGTTGTGTTAGGGTAGGCCATAGAAACATAAAACAACTAGGTAGAACCCACCTCTTCGGAAGATTCACGACGTTTCGTCCATACGGGAGTTTCAGCCTATAAGCGCGTGTAAACTCACGAGAGAGAAGTGGATGCCGGTGAAACGCCCACACCCGGAGTGAAATCTTTGCCATCAAAAGCACACAACACACCTATAATAACATGCTATGGCACCACCTTGCTTGGGTTGGGGTCCAGAAGATCCGGAGCCCCCCCTCCGGTGAAACCCTAGACCCGCTGGAGAAATACCGGACTTATACGGAAACACGCGGTAACGGCGTCGAAAGGGGGTAGCATTGTGGAACTAGGTGCTTGGTTGTGTTAGGGTAGGCCATAGAAACATAAAACAACTAGGTAGAACCCCTCTTCGGAAGATTCACGACGTTTCGTCCGATACGGGAGTTTCAGCCTATAAGCGCGTGTAAACTCACGAGAGAGAAGTGGATGCCGTGAAGCGGCCCACCCCGGAGTGAAATCTTTGCCATCACACACAACACACCTATAATAACATGCTATGGCACCACTTGCTTGGGTTGGGGTCCAGAAGATCGGAGCCCCCCTCCGGTGAAACCCTAGACCCGCTGGAGAAATACCGGACTTATACGGAAACACGCGGTAACGGCGTCGAAAGGGGGTAGTAGCATTGTGGAACTAGGTGCTTGGTTGTGTTAGGGTAGGCCATAGAAACATAAAACAACTAGGTATAACCCACCTCTTCGGAAGATTCACGACGTTTCGTCCGATACGGGAGTTTCAGCCTATAAGCGCGTGTAAACTCACGAGAGAGAAGTGGATGCCGGTGAAGCGGCCCACACCCCGGAGTGAAATCTTTGCCATCAAAAGCACACAACACACCTATAATAACATGCTATGGCACCACCTTGCTTGGGTTGGGGTCCAGAAGATCCGGAGCCCCCTCCGGTGAAACCCTAGACCCGCTGGAGAAATACCGGACTTATACGGAAACACGCGGTAACGGCGTCGAAAGGGGGTAGCATTGTGGAACTAGGTGCTTGGTTGTGTTAGGGTAGGCCATAGAAACATAAAACAACTAGGTAGAACCCACCTCTTCGGAAGATTCACGACGTTTCGTCCGATACGGGAGTTTCAGCCTATAAGCGCGTGTAAACTCACGAGAGAGAAGTGGATGCCGGTGAAGCGGCCCACCCCGGAGTGAAATCTTTGCCATCAAAAGCACACAACACACCTATAATAACATGCTATGGCACCACCTTGCTTGGGTTGGGGTCCAGAAGATCCGGAGCCCCCCTCCGGTGAAACCCTAGACCCGCTGGAGAAATACCGGACTTATACGGAAAACAGCGGTAACGGCGTCGAAAGGGGGTAGCATTGTGGAACTAGGTGCTTGGTTGTGTTAGGGTAGGCCATAGAAACATAAAACAACTAGGTAACCCACCTCTTCGGAAGATTCACGACGTTTTCGTCCATACGGGAGTTTCAGCCTATAAGCGCGTGTAAACTCACGAGAGAGAAGTGGATGCCGGTGAAACGGCCCACACCCCGGAGTGAAATCTTTGCCATCAAAAGCACACAACACACCTATAATAACATGCTATGGCACCACCTTGCTTGGGTTGGGGTCCAGAAGATCCGGAGCCCCCTCCGGTGAAACCCTAGACCCGCTGGAGAAATACCGGACTTACGGAAACACGCGGTAACGGCGTCGAAAGGGGGTAGCATTGTGGAACTAGGTGCTTGGTTGTGTTAGGGTAGGCCATAGAAACATAAACAACTAGGTAGAACCCACCTCTTCGGAAGATTCACGACGTTTCGTCGATACGGGAGTTTCAGCCTATAAGCGCGTGTAAACTCACGAGAGAGAAGTGGATGCCGGTGAAGCGGCCCACACCCCGGAGTGAAATCTTTGCCATCAAAAGCACAACACACCTATAATAACATTCTATGGCACCACTTGCTTGGGTTGGGGTCCAGAAGATCCGGAGCCCCCCTCCGGTGAAACCCTAGACCGCTGGAGAAATACCGGACTTATACGGAAACAGCGGTAACGGCGTCGAAAGGGGGTAGCATTGTGGAACTAGGTGCTTGGTTGTGTAGGGTAGGCCATAGAAACATAAAACAACTAGGTAGAACCCACCTCTTCGGAAGATTCACGACGTTTCGTCCGATACGGGAGTTTCAGCCTATAGCGCGTGTAAACTCACGAGAGAGAAGTGGATGCCGGTGAAGCGGCCCACCCCGGAGTGAAATCTTTGCCATCAAAAAGCACAACACACCTATAATAACATGCTATGGCACCACCTTGCTTGGGTTGGGGTCCAGAAGATCCGGAGCCCTCCGGTGAAACCCTAGACCCGTTGGAGAAATACCGGACTTATACGGAAACGCGGTAACGGCGTCGAAAGGGGGTAGCATTGTGGAACTAGGTGCTTGGTTGTGTTAGGGTAGGCCATAGAAACATAAAACAACTAGGTATAACCCACCTCTTCGGAAGATTCACGACGTTTCGTCCGATACGGGAGTTTCAGCCTATAAGCGCGTGTAAACTCACGAGAGAGAAGTGGATGCCGGTGAAGCGGCCCACACCCGGAGTGAAATCTTTGCCATCAAAAGCACACAACACACCTATAATAACATGCTATGGCACCACCTTGCTTGGGTTGGGGTCCAGAAGATCCGGAGCCCCCCCTCGGTGAAACCCTAGACCCGCTGGAGAAATACGGACTTATACGGAAAAACGCGGTAACGTCGAAAGGGGGTAGCATTGTGGAACTAGGTGTTTTTGTGTTAGGGTAGGCCATAGAAACATAAAACAACTAGGTAGAACCCACCTCTTCGGAAGATTCACGACGTTTCGTCCGTACGGGAGTTTCAGCCTATAAGCGCGTGTAAACTCACGAGAGAGAAGTGGATGCCGGTGAAGCGGCCCACACCCCGGATGAAATCTTTGCCATCAAAAGCACACAACACACCTATAATAACATGCTATGGCACCACCTTGCTTGGGTTGGGGTCCAGAAGATCCGGAGCCCCCCCTCCGGTGAAACCCTAGACCCGTGGAGAAATACCGGACTTATACGGAAACACGCGGTAACGGCGTCGAAAGGGGGTAGCATTGTGGAACTAGGTGCTTGGTTGTGTTAGGGTAGGCCATAGAAACATAAAACAACTAGGTAGAACCCACCTCTCGGAAGATTCACGACGTTTCGTCGATACGGGAGTTTCAGCCTATAAGCGCGTGTAAACTCACGAGAGAGAAGTGGATGCCGGTGAAGCGGCCCACACCCCGGAGTGAAATCTTTGCCATCAAAAGCACACAACACACCTATAATAACATTCTATGGCACCACCTTGCTTGGGTTGGGGTCCAGAAGATCGGAGCCCCCCCTCCGGTGAAACCCTAGACCCGCTGGAGAAATACCGGACTTATACGGAAACACGGTAACGGCGTCGAAAGGGGGTAGCATTGTGGAACTAGGTGCTTGGTTGTGTTAGGTAGGCCATAGAAACATAAACAACTAGGTAGAACCCACCTCTTCGGAAGATTCACGACGTTTCGTCCGATACGGGAGTTTCAGCCTATAAGCGCGTGTAAACTCACGAGAGAGAAGTGGATGCCGGTGAAGCGGCCCACACCCCGGAGTGAAATCTTTGCCATCAAAAGCACACACACACCTATAATAACATGCTATGGCACCACCTTGCTTGGGTTGGGGTCCAGAAGATCCGGAGCCCCCCTCCGGTGAAACCCTAGACCCGCTGGAGAAATACCGGACTTATACGGAAACACGCGGTAACGGCGTCGAAAGGGGTAGCATTGTGGAACTAGGTGCTTGGTTTGTGTTAGGGTAGGCCATAGAAACATAAAACAACTAGGTAGAACCCACCTCTTCGGAAGATTCACGACGTTTCGTCCGATACGGGAGTTTCAGCCTATAGCGTGTAAACTCACGAGAGAGAAGTGGATGCCGGTGAAGCGGCCCACACCCCGGAGTGAAATCTTTGCCATCAAAAGCACAAACACACCTATAATAACATTCTATGGCACCACCTTGCTTGGGTTGGGGTCCAGAAGATCCGGAGCCCCCCTCCGGTGAAACCCTAGACCCGCTGAGAGAAAATACCGGACTTATACGGAAACACGCGGTAACGGCGTCGAAAGGGGGTAGCATTGTGGAACTAGGTGCTTGGTTGTGTTAGGGTAGGCCATAGAAACAAAAAACAACTAGGTAGAACCCACCTCTTCGGAAGATTCACGACGTTTCGTCCGATACGGAGTTTCAGCCTATAAGCGCGTGTAAACTCACGAGAGAGAAGTGGATGCCGGTGAAGCGGCCCACCCCGGAGTGAAATCTTTGCCATCAAAAGCACACAACACACCTATAATAACATCTATGGCACCACCTTGCTTGGGTTGGGGTCCAGAAGATCCGGAGCCCCCCTCCGGTGAAAACCCTAGACCCGCTGGAGAAATACGGACTTATACGGAAACACGCGGTAACGGCGTCGAAAGGGGGTAGCATTGTGGAACTAGGTGCTTGGTTGTGTTAGGTAGGCCATAGAAACATAAAAAAACTAGGTAGAACCCACCTCTTCGGAAGATTCACGACGTTTCGTCCGACGGGAGTTTCAGCCTATAAGCGCGTGTAAACTCACGAGAGAGAAGTGGATGCCGGTGAAGCGGCCACACCCCAGGAGTGAAATATTGCATCAAAACACAACACACCTATAATAACATGCTATGGCACCACCTTGCTTGGGTTGGGGTCCAGAAGATCCGGAGCCCCCCTCGGTGAAAACCCTAGACGTGGAGAAATACCGGACTTATACGGAAACAGCGGTAACGGCGTCGAAAGGGGGTAGAAGTGGAACTAGGTGCTTGGTTGTGTTAGGGTAGCCATAGAAACGTAAAAAAACTAGGTAGAACCCACCTTTTCGGAAGAATTCACGACGTTTCGTCCGATACGAGAGTTTCAGCCTATAAGCGGTGTAAACTCACGAGAGAGAAGTGGATGCCGGTGAAGCGGCACACCCCGGAGTGAAATCTTTGCCATCAAAAGCACACAACACACCTATAATAACATGCTAGGCACCACCTTGCTTGGGTTGGGGTCCAGAATCGGAGCCCCCTCCGGTGAAAAGACCCGTGGAGAAATACGGACTTATACG